>CAJNDT010000382.1:136963-225416 GCA_905221615.1 Symbiodinium sp. CCMP2592 | reverse complement strand
AAAAACACAAACAATAAAAGACTCTGCAAATTGTAGTTCCCCAATAGCTTGATGCAAAACAGAAACAAGGCCGACCCCACAAATTGTAGTTCCCCCATTAGCTTGATGCAAAAAACAAGCACAAGAACACACCGCAAATTGTAGTTCCCTAGTGGCTTCATGCAAAAGACAAGCAGATGAACACACCGCAAATTCTAGTTCCCTAATAGCTTCAAGCAGAACACAAGCAGAAGCAGACCCTGCGAATTGTAGTTCCCCAATAGCTTGATGCAAAACACAAGCAACACCGATCCCTGCAAATGCGAACCCCCCAATAGCTTCATGCAAAACACGAAAACCGAACCCTGCAACTTGTGGTTCCCCAACAGCTTCATGCTAAACACAAGCAAAATCAGACTCCGCAAGTTGTAGTTCCCCAATAGCTTCATGCAAAACAGAAGCAAAACCAGACCCGTGGAATTCTAGTTCCCCAATAGCTTGATGCAGCAAAGACCGCAGTTGCCGCTGTTGGCAACCACAACCAGTGGGCCAGACTTAGGAAAGCAAGCCGGGGAGGGCCAGACCTAGGAAAAAAAAAAACCGCTCCGCCTAAGATGTTAGGCGTTCCGTTCAGTTTCTTCCTTTAACGGTTTTATGCTGTGTTACATTTTTACGGGGGCGTAGTAGTACTTCAGGGTCCGAGCAGATACTATGTAGGTGCATGGGTCCGAGCAGATACTATGTAGGTGCATGGACCCGTAAGGCTCGTGCAGTGCACTCCCTGTCCGAAGCTGTCTTCGGTCACTCCTTTTGCAGCTTAGGGTTTAGGGTTTCGGGTTGACGGTTCAGGGTTTAGGGTTTAGTGTTCTGGGTAGTGTTTGACTGATGAAGGTAGTTGTGCGCAGACTCACCTCCCTCTTCGGAAGGCTTTCGGACTAGGCGGGAGATATCGTGACCTCGGTGGCACCAGTTGGCAACGTAGATTGTGTAATGTCGAAGCCTGAGTAAGGACCATTAGTGTTCCTTAGCGTTGCTTGTCAGATTTACAGTATAACGTACCACCGAGCCCCGTTGGACTTTCAAATCACGACCCGTGTGCTACCTTGGGGTGAGGCTTTCGGTCCTTGATTTGCTGAGAGGAGGCAGCAGAAACAAACTCTAAAGTGCGAATAGGGGTTCTGTTCTGTCTGCCACACCCTAGTACACCACATATGCAAACCACAGAACCTACCGTTTCGTCTTCCAGACCACAGCCAAGTGCATCCAACAGGGTCCTCTTAGGTGCAAGACTCTCAATCATTGGCACTGGTGTTCCTGTGTGGTGGTTTTCCACACTGGTAACACAAGTATGTTCAAATCACGTACGGCCCTCAACGAAAGTTGTTTGACTGAAGCAGTCCTCTTTGCTCACACCGTCAGGGAACCGGGTACACCGATGATGGCGTGGTCTGCCAGGACTCTCCAGACTGACATCCGGATTCCAGCATAATTAATGCCTGAACCCGAAACTCGATTCCCAAGAAACGGACAATTGCCAAACCCAGTCGTTGCCTCAGGTGGGAAGTGCAAGGGAACATGGATCTAGAACACAGTTCGAGAATGCCGCAGCCTTCTTGGCTATATGTTCGCCAACACGCAGAAACTCTGATTGAAACGTTCACTCCCGACACACCCACAACGATCACAGGTTCAGACCTTCTACCCTGTAGAGAGCTCTATAGCCTAAGCATGGAAACTTACGGTAACCCCTATAATCGCCCCTAAATCCTAAACACCTAGACCCCTACACCGTCACACCGGATCGGGACCGCTCAGAAAAACCTGATACCCAACCTTGAGCCCTCAGTCACACCAAAAGCCCAAGCCCTTCAGCATCGTGAGTTGTCACTCCCCGAACTTGGGGATGGAGGATGTAGGGCTTAGGCAACCCTAAACCCAAATGGTCCAAGTATCATTGTGGTATATACTTATAGGGTATTTTGGGGGTCTAAGTATATACCATAATGATACTTGGACCCTTGGGGAAACCCAAGTTAGGGATCTCGGTTCTCTTCTTTGAGGACCATGCAAAAACTTACGGGATTGCCCTCATGAGCCTCGCAAGTCAGCGGCCCGAAAGCATCCGCGCGGCTGCAGCGGAGAAGTTCCGTAGTGCCTCCAAGCATACCGGCTGGGTGCAGGCGGGCCGGGATCTCGTGCAGGGTTTAGGTTTAGGCTTTAGGCTTTGGGGTATAATTAATGTCCAGCCAGGTTTGGGAGTTTAGGTTGCTCTTTCCTTAAGATCCTATACGGGTTAATGTACATATATATATATATATGTATATATATATATATATGGCCTGAAGACCCCAACAGAGACTAGATAGGGTCCAGGGTTCAGTCAACGTGTTTTTCACATCATCCCTCGGCCAGTAAAACGACCCTTCTGGCTGGGTTCGGCCTCATTAAAATAGAGGGGCGTGAATACTTACCGATTCTATTTTTTGGGGGGTCCCTTACTATAGTTACAGTACAATATTCCCCCCAAAACCCTGCTATAGTTATTAAGGCCGCTATAGTGCTCTTTCGCCCCAGAAAGTTGCGAGCCTAGTGTTGTCGTGCTGAGTAACCTTATGGTGGAGCACTAAACTTGTAACCGAAGCTTCCAGTTGTACTCTATTCCAGAGCTGTAGGGGTCTATGGGGGTGTTGGGTTTGAGGTTTGGGGTTTAGGGTTCAGGGTTTTGCGGTTTGTGGCGTAGGGTTCGGGTTATAGGGTTCGAGGACTAAGTCGTTTTCTTGCTCGGTGCAGTTTCATCGAACTCGAAGACGAACAAACACCAAGCTCCAAAAACCCTTAACCTTGAATCCTAAACCCTGACCCTAAAACCCCAAACTTAGAAACCACCTAAATTGCATGTTGGAGCCGCACGGTTATCCCCCTCCTAGAGATCTACAGATAGGAACTGAGCAAGAAGGGCAGCATACGGATTGGAACAATGGCTCACAGTTTCTCGGTAGTTTTGGCATGGTATGGTCCGACACCCTATTCAGTAAAAAGGCTCCTAGCATTGTAAAAGTGAGATGCTTGCTTTTGCTTGGCTGGCAGGGTTGTCTTGTCTACGGATGTATCGGAGCATCTTCATGCCAGTACAACCCTTCTTAACCTGCTGGATAATATAGAAGGCTAAACAGGTTCCAGTATTATTCCTTCGGGTTCCTTATCAGAAGCAATCTCCAAACGAGCCCAAAACCCCATTCTAACTAAAATGCCCCTACATTGCCCGCAACGACCGGCCTAACCCTAAGCCCTTATCTCGCGACCTCGCATCGAAGCGCACATCAAAATAACCCTAAACCCTAAAGCCCACCCCATGTCCGTAATCGGAGCCCATGCAGCCGCGATCTTAAAGTATTTACAGGCTACAGGCTTCAGCTCGGGGTTTCAGGGTTTGGAGGTTTTAAGGATTCACATGGTGCATACCCACAGGCCCCAAAGTAGTTCGTTTTGGGGGTTCATATATGGAATCCTATCGGGTAAAGTGTATGATGTGTTGGCTTGTGGGATGGTTTGGGTTTGAATCTCTTGCGAACTGACCCCTGAAGGCGTCTTGTTTTGCCCAGCGACTTTTTCTTACCTATAGTGTCAATTGTAGTTCCTTTTTGGATCCTAATTCTATATTTGGTTGAACCAAAAAAGGAACCAGCATGGAGACTATAGGTACTACTCTACACAGGGATTCGCCGGTGTCGTGTTAAGGCCTCCAGATGTGTCCTTGATGCTTCAGGAGCCATGTCCCTATATTGGAAAGTTGTCGACAGAAGCTCGCATGGGCGCGAAAGCATTCACTCCCTGGTTCGCAGTCCTGGGAGGACTCTGCAGCAAACTACGTCTTCGGCCGCTTTGGCCTCTCTTCTGCACGACTTACACGTGAACCGAGAGAATAACAGCAAGCAACTGGTTGTTGCATACATGTTTCAGAAGGGATCTGTGTGTATGTAAGTACATATACACACACATATATATATATATATATACATATGTGTGTGTGCGTGCTGACACACTTATCGTATTGTATAAATGTGTGTAACTATGTACGTATGCATGTTGGCGTGTATGCATGTATGTATGCATGTATGTATGTACGTATGTAGCCATGCATGCATGTATGTGGGCATGCATGTGTGGATGTGTGTGTATGCATACACGTATAGGTATATAAACAGGTGAGCAAATAGACATATCACACACACTTTAATCCTACATGTATATATATATATATATATATATATATATGTATATATGGTATATGTACCCATGCATGCATACGTCGGCATGCATGCATGTATGTATAAGTTTATGTATATGTATACAGCTACGGTATGCCTCCATCATGGTTTGTGCAGTACACGTGTATCAACCCTCTGTTACCCCATCACACTACCACCTGCAAGGTGAAGGGTTTCGGGTTCACAGCGTATGAAGCAAGTTGCATACGTAGAATGCAAGGTTTTGGGGGGGGCGGCACTAAACCTAAGCCAAAACCTGCCCCGAAGTCAAGCCCTAAACTCACACATGAAGCCTTGAACCTAGCGACCCGCGTCTGAGATTTCCTGGGGAGTTGTTTACTACATCTCTTTTCACGAGAACATGGCTTCGGCTACCTGAAGGCCCGAATTCAACGCGCAATGCCCTTCACTTCCATGCATGACGCAAAAGGTCCTAGGTATCTTGACAGGGGCTATTTTCCCGAAGCATCATCTAGGTACTTAGGACACTTTGCATGACTTCCGACCGCGAGCGCGGAAAGCCCGGCAGAACTTGAATCTACACCACGAACAGCTACTTTCTTCCTTAGTCTAGTGTTCCTTATTCAAGTTGTACCCTAGTTGGCCCCAAACCCCTATTCTAAGGATTAAGGCCTCTATAGCACATCTTGCTCTGCAGGAAGGGTTTCTGTGTCCCTGAGCTCCTGCAGCATTTCTGTTCCAACTTCTTGGAGACAGCGCTTTCACGAAGGAAGGTAGATCTCGCTGCAGCTAGTCCTCCATGAATCAGGGTGCCTGTTCGGATAACGTGAGCTTATATAAACATTGCTCAACACCTAAAACGGTAAGCATTCGTCCTCCATTCGATCACTACATTGCAGCCACTGCGCATGTCGCAGAAAGTCAGGTTTGAGGCGGCTCTTGCAAGTGCCTTTACAATGTACAATACGTACTGGCAGAACGAGTTGAGCTACGATTGTTTGTCTTACATAGGGATAGGGATAGGGGTCTAACAAGGACATCTCGAATACACCTTCACACGCGCACACACACACACACACTCCACACTCACACACCATCCGTGAATTGCCGACGTCTTCAGTCATTCAAAGGTCAGGCTTCCTCGGAGCTCCCTAGCTTTCCTTACTGCGCCGACGATGACAGCCCAGCCATCTATGCTGCAACCACTGTACTGTAGCTTCTACAGAGCACCAGGATCGTTGCTGTGTTCGCCATGGCGATGTGGCGCAGCTGGCTCACCTTAGCTGCGTTCGGCTACAGTGCTGCGGCAAATGCGGTCATGTTTATGGATTTCGTGGTGCTGAGTGATCTCAGCTCCCGAACATTTGCTGTCGATGTGGGTGACATCGCCATGACATACAGTCTGGCTCTCTTCACAACCCTGCCGACTGCATTCTTAGTGGCGTACTTCTTGCCTCGCCAAAGCTATTATGTGTGTGGCGCAGGTGCACTTTTCAACACAATCGGCGCATGGCTACGTTGGCTTAGTGCCGTACAGGGTAGTTGGGCGATGTGCTTGGCCTCAACCGTTTTCATTGGAGTGGCCTTCGCCGTGTGTTGCATGTCTTATGCGGTCATGGGTGAGCGCTGGTTTCCACCTGAGCTGCAAATGTTGGCCACGAGTATCGGTGTCCAGTCTAACTATGCAGGTTGGTGTTTGAGCGCATTTCTGATCCCGACCGTTGTGCAAACACGGCAGGATCTGGAGCAATTCCTGCTCTGTCAGGCTGTCGCAGTGACTGTCGCCATACTGCTTTTCCTGCTTCTACACGATGAGAGTGCGGGTAAAGCGCTGCCGGAAGAGATACCGTCTGTCAGGAGGAACCTCCGGAGCCTCTCCAAGCATCCCAAATTCTTCATGAAGATGGCTTGCTACGCAACCCTCGGTGCCGTAAGCTACACAATACCCGCAGTCCAGGATGTCTTGATTTCGGAAACGCTGGATGCCACCCCTGCGTTCACCAAGTGGACAGACGCGGCCTTCATCGCTATCGGCGTCGTCGCTGGGCCACTTGGATTCTAGTTTCCTGCCCCCTACATGCTGAACCTCATGGGAGCTTCTGAAGTCTCGCGCATAACCCCTATAGACATGATGTCGGGCCGTCTGGCCCTTGGGGACACCCGACCTTCAGCCTAAAGCCTTCGAGCCCAACAGGCTCTCAACCCCAAACCGGGACAAAAACAAACCTACAAACTCAGGTTTCTTTATGTATAGAGTGTATAGATGTAAGCCTTGTCAAGCTAAGATAATTTCACACAAACCCTAAACCCTGAACCCTTAGGCCCTAAACCCTAATATATTCTAATAAACCCTCATCCTAGAGCTTATAAACCCCTAAACCCGAAACCACTCATAATTTCAAAATATTTTCAAGGATGCTCTTCTCTGTTCGGGAGCCTCGTAATCCGGATCGGCTCATTCTTTGCACCTTCGTGGCTGCCTCTTTGGGCCTGGTCGCGGCTTCGCTCATCGTGTATCCCGCCCGGTAATGGGTTTATAATGGTTTAGGGGGTGCTTCTGAATCCTAATATGTCAGATCGATCTTAGTCGGTGTGTATATATACACACATACAGATATAAAGTTTGTGTCTGTGTATATATATATATATTATAAAGGTATTTCTATGTATAGAGATAGGGAGGTAGGGAGGGAGGGAGGGAGGGAGGGAGGGACATGAAGAGGAGAGAGATCGAAAGTCAGGTCAGTAAGTCACTTCTTTCATTCACTCTGCATTTGTAAGCTGAAGCTGTGATGGTGATGGTGACGATGATGGTGCTTGTGGTTGTGGCGATTGTGGGGGGTTGTGGTGGTGCTGCTGCTGATGCTGATACCGATGCTGATTCGAAGTTGATTCTGATGCTGCTGCTGTTGGCGGTGGTGGTGACGACGGCGACGGAGATTATGATGATTATGGTGCTGATGACGATGGTAACCATGATGATCATGATGATGATGATGTTGACGATAATGACGATGATACGAGCAATGCTGATTTTTTGTCGCGATTGCCAATGTTATCTTGTTGTTAGTCGTTTGTTTTTCCTGTTGCCGTGGTGATGCTAGTAGTGGCGGTGGTGGTGTTGCTGCTGCTGCTGCTGCTCTTTTCACATGCGGTTCCAATGTTTGCTCCTGATCGTCGTCACAGTGGTCATCGGTCGTCCTTGTTGTTCTCGTTGTCATCCGTGCTAGCATAACGTTACTTAGTAATTAGTGCTACCCAACTGCCTGAAGACTTTGTTCAGACCTCTATGTTGGCATGAAGGTCCCCTCTGCTGGCTGGCACCAGCCTTGCCGTGCGACGCGCCGCTCTCGTTGCCGCTATGGCGGTGGTCGGGGGCGCGTCGTTGGGATTTCTTGGCGTGGCGCTAACGCACATCTGCCACGAGGCAGATTGGGCATTGATGAATAAAGGCTCAAAGCATTGACATGCATTGACATATCGATGGCTTCGTCCCATGTCTATTTGGATGATGAGGATGAGGATGAGGATGAGGATGAGGATGAGGATGAGGATGAGGCTGAGGCTGAGGCTGAGGCTGAGGGTGAGGGTGAGGGTGAGGGTGAGGGTGAGGGTGAGGGTGAGGGTGAGGGTGAGGGTGAGGGTGAGGGTGAGGGTGAGGATGATGACTGTCATGGTGGTGGTGATGCTGCTGATGATGATGATCTTGATGGGAAGCTGTCCGGTTCTTAGCGGAGGGTAGCATCTGCACAACGGAGCCTGCACCCAACCACAGAGCTTCAGGCTTGTTCGAAAGCAGAGCAGTGATACTCGCGCGGCCACCATAAGCAGTCATTGCCAGGATGATGCAATGTCAGTTGCAAGGCTTCAACTGACCTTGAGCTTTCAATCCACTCCCCCTAACCCCTAAACCCCTAAACCCTAAACCCCTAAAGCCCTAAGTACGTAGGACCTTTAGGGTCTATTTGACGTATGGCTTTGCTTTGTTTATCAATACTATATCAATTCAGGCTTTTCAGATTTTAAGGATTTTAAAGATTTCAGATGCTTTTAAAATCTTTTATTTTTGAAAACCAAGCTTTTCAGATTTTAAAGATTTTAAAGGCTTTTAAAATCTTTAAAATCTTTAGTTTTTGAAAACCAAGCTTTTCAGATTTTAAAGATTTTAAAGATTTTAAAGATTTTTAAAATTTTAAATAGGTGTCGGTGGCCTGGAGCCCAGACCTAGCGATTTAGAATTTTAAAAATCTTTAAAATCTTTAATTTTTGAAAACCAAGCTTTTCAGATTTTAAAGATTTTAAGGATTTTAAAGGCTTTTAAAATCTTTAAAATCTTTAATTTTTGAAAACCAAGCTTTTCAGATTTTAAAGATTTTAAAGATTTTAAAGATTTTTAAAATTTTAAATAGGTGTCGGTGGCCTGGAGCCCAGACCTAACGATTTAAAATTTTAAAAATCTTTAAAATCTTTAATTTTTTTTTGAAAACCAAGCTTTTCAGATTTTAAAGATTTTTAAAGGCTTTTAAAATCTTTAAAATCTTTAATTTTTGAAAACCAAGCTTTTCAGATTTTAAAGATTTTAAAGATTTTAAAGATTTTAAAGGCTTTTAAAATCTTTAAAATCTTTAATTTTTGAAAACCAAGCTTTTCAGATTTTAAAGATTTTAAAGATTTTAAAGATTTTTTAAAATTTTAAATGGGTGTCGGTGGCCTGGAGCCCAGACCTAACGATTTAAAATTTTAAAAATCTTTAAAATCTTTAAAATCTTTAATTTTTGAAAACCAAGCTTTTCAGATTTTAAAGATTTTAAAGATTTTAAAGGCTTTTAAAATCTTTAAAATCTTTAATTTTTGAAAACCAAGCTTTTCAGATTTTAAAGATTTTAAAGATTTTTAAAATTTTAAATGGGTGTCGGTGTCCTGGAGCCCAGACCTAACGATTTAAAATTTTAAAAATCTTTAAAATCTTTAAAATCTTTAATTTTTGAAAACCAAGCTTTTCAGATTTTAAAGATTTTAAAGGCTTTTAAAATCTTTAAAATCTTTAATTTTGAAAACCAAGCTTTTCAGATTTTAAAGATTTTAAAGAAGATTTTTATTTTAAAGATTTTAAAGAAAAGGGTGTCGGTGGCCTGGAGCCCAGACCTAACGATTTAAAATTTTAAAAATCTTTAAAATCTTTAATTTTTGAAAACCAAGCTTTTCAGATTTTAAAGATTTTAAAGGCTTTTAAAATCTTTAAAATCTTTAATTTTTGAAAACCAAGCTTTTCAGATTTTAAAGATTTTAAAGATTTTAAAGATTTTTAAAATTTTAAATAGGTGTCGGTGGCCTGGAGCCCAGACCTAACGATTTAAAATTTTAAAAATCTTTAAAATCTTTAAAATCTTTAAATTTAAAAAACCAAGCTTTTCAGATTTTAAAGATTTTAAAGATTTTAAAGGCTTTTAAAATCTTTAAAATCTTTAATTTTTGAAAACCAAGCTTTTCAGATTTTAAAGATTTTAAAGATTTTAAAGGCTTTAAAATCTTTAATTTTTGAAAACCAAGCTTTTCAGATTTTAAAGATTTTAAAGATTTTAAAGATTTTTAAAAATTTAAATAGGTGTCGGTGGCCTCCACCCAGCCCCCAGCCTCTAGCTCCAGCCCCCTGACCCAGCCAGCTCGCAGCCCAGCCCCAGCCGCCCGCCCCCACCGGCCTCCACCCCCAGCCCGGTTTTTGCTCCTTCCCTTTGCCGCCAGCCCAGCTCCAGCCGCCCGCCTCCGCCAGCTCTCCCTCCCCGCCCTCTACCCCCAGCCCAGCCCCAGCCGCCCGCCAGCCCCCACCCCCAGCCAGCTCTCCTTCTCTGCCCCTGCTCCCTGCCCCCTGCCTTTGCCCCTATCCCCCAGCCCAGTCCCAGCCGCCCGCCCCCACCGGCCAGCTCTCCCTCTCTGCCCCCTGCCCCCTGCCTCTGCCCCCCCTCTACCCCCTCCCCCTGCCCTAACCCGCGGCTGCTTTCCAGTGACTTGCCTTGCCCATCTGCCTCCTCCCGCCCAGTTCCCCAGCCCCAGCCTGCAGCCCCAGCCCACCAGCTTTGCTAAGACTCCCACCCCACACCAGCCCCAACCCTCTTTTCCAGAACTCCAGAACAAGGCCCAGCCCGCCCGAAGCCGCCACCAAGAAAGAGCCGCCCCAGCCGAATCCGAAAAGCGCTAAGTTGAAGAGCAGAGGTTTAGCAACTTTGCGTGACAAAATTTGGTGCGATCGGGCTGCGACCTTGTCAACGTGCTGTAAATACCACACTAAAACCGAGCAGGGTTTAGCAACTTTGTGTGACAAAATTTGGTGCGATCGGGCTGCGACCTTGTCAAAGTGCTGTAAATACCACACTAAAACCGAGCACGGGTTTAGCAGCTTTCCGTGGCAAAACAAGGGCTAGGGATTTCACACATGCGCTGGTAAAATCTGGCGGAAGTGATCCGTGATCGAGCAGAAAGCCTGTAAATACCGCGTTAAAACAAGGGCTAGGGATTTCACACATCCGCTGGTAAAATCTGGCGGAAGTGATCGGTGATCGCGCAGAAAGCCTGTAAATACCGCGTTAAAACAAGGGCTCGGGATTTCACACATCCGCTGGCAAAATCTGACGGAAGTGATCGGTGATCACGCAGAAAGCTTGAAATACCGCGTCAAAACCAAGGCTAAGGATTTCACACATCTGCTGGCAAAATCTGGCGGAAGTGATCTCTGATCGAGCAGAAAGCCTGTATAATCCGCGAGCCCCCAGTTCCAGCCCCCAGCCCCAGCCCTCAGCCCCAGCCCCAACCCCGGCCCCCACAATCCCCCCCCAGCCCGCCTCCACTCCAAGCTTACCAGCCCTGCCCAACCCCAGCCCAAGCCCGAAAAAGGGCCCCAGCCCCCTGCCCTTAACCCCATGCCTCTCCCCCGCTTCTCCCACCCTGCCTTGCGGTGACACCCCTTGCGATTTGTGATTTTGGAACCTATTTGTTGAAAAAGCCTTTAGGGGGACACTCATTGCGATCTGTGATTCTAGTAATGGAGTTCTTACAAAACCTTAATTAATTAGGGGGACACCCCTTGCGATTTGTGTTTTTGAAACATATTTATTACAAAAACCCTTAGGGTGACACCCCTTGCGATCTATGGTTTTCGGATCTGAGTTACAGGTGTTTTGGTGGACCACAGGTCACTTCCGCCAGATTTTGCCAGCAGATGTGTGAAATCCCTGGCCCCTGTTTTAGCGCGGTATTTACAGGTGTTTTGCTGGATCACAGGTCACTTCCGCCAGATTTTGCCAGCAGATGTGTGAAATCCCTAGTCCTTGTTTTCACGCGGTATTTACATGTGTTTTGTTCGGGCACAGGTCACTTCCGCCAGATTTTGCCAGCAGATGTGTGAAATCCGTAGCCCCTGTTTTAGCGCGGTATTTACAGGTGTTTTGCTGGATCACAGGTCACTTCCGCCAGATTTTGCCAACAGATGTGGGAAATCCCTAGTCCTTGTCTTCACGCGGTATTTACATGTGTTTTGTTCGAGCACAGGTCACTTCCGCCAGATTTTGCCAGCAGATGTGTGAAATCCCTAGCCCTTGTTTTCAAGTGGTACTTACAGGTGTTTTGCTGGACCACAGGTCACTTCCGCCAGATTTTGCCAGCAGATGTGTGAAATCCCTAGTCCTTGTCTTCACGCGGTATTTACATGTGTTTTGTTCGAGCACAGGTCACTTCCGCCAGATTTTGCCAGCAGATGTGTGAAATCCCTAGCCCTTGTTTTCATGCGGTATTTACAGGTGTTTTGCTGGACCACAGGTCACTTCCGCCAGATTTTGCCAGCAGATGTGTGAAATCCCTAGCCCTTGTTATAGCGCGATATTTACATGCTTTCTGCTCGGTCGCGGCTCGGGCAGGGAAGGCTGGGCGTGCGGAAGCAGGCAGCCGTGCCCACCCACCCCGTCCCATCCCACCACACACCTCACTCCACCCCACCTCTCTCTTTATCATCCACCTCATCATCTTCACTATCTTCCTCCTCCTCATCCCTCGTCCTCCTCCCATACCCCTCCCTCCCTCTCCCTATCCCTCCCACTACCCCCTCCCCTCACCTTCCTCACTCTCCCCCACCTCCACTCCCTCTACCTCTCCTCTTCCCCTTTCTCTCTCCTGGAATCTCCACCCTCCCCCACCCTCCCTTCTCTCCTTCTTAAATATCCCCCTAAGGTTTTGTGAAAACTCAGATCCCAAAACCACAGATCTTAAGGGGTGTCCCCAAAAGGTTTTCATGACAAGTAAGTTCAAAAATCACAAATCGCAAGGGGTGTGCCCCTCTCAGGCTTTGTAAGAACTCAGAGCCAAAAATCACACATCGCAAGGAGCGTCCCTCTAAACGCGTTTGTAAATGATCCACCCTGTCCCTCTCACTTGCCTCCTACCTCCCCCACTCCTAACTCATTCCTTCCCTTCCCATCTCATGTCTCCTCACCTCCCATCACTTTTTCTCCCATCCACTCATCTTCTTATCATCTTCTTATCACATTCATCACTTTTTAATTTGTCTTATGGGGTCTATAGAGCCCATATAGAAAAGCTTCATAGATATGTAAACCTTACAGATCCTCGAGATAAAGAATTTGTAGGAACCGCTTATGTTTCCCACAAATGGAATCCTTTATAAAAAAATCTTTGAAAGATCGATTATATGGAGCCCTCATACACAGTCTTTATATACTCCTTATAGAAATCTATAGATCCTCTGTACAGATCCCTGATATGGAACCCTTGGTAGAAAACCCTTAGACTATACAATCCAAAGAACGCACCCACCCTCCACTCCCTCTACCTCTCCACCCATCTCCCCACTCCCTCCTCTTCCCCTCCCTTTGTCCACCCGCCCTCCCCTCATCCGCGCTTCTTCATTCACCCGTAACCCTTCTTGATTGCCATCTCACTCTGCTCCCCTTTCCCTCCTGCCCCTACCTGCCTTTACCTCCCTCTTCCCACCCCTCGCTCCCTCTACCTCCTCTCTCCACCCACCCTCTTCTCCCTGTTCCTCTCCACCCTCTCCCCACTCACTCACCCAACCCACTCAGCCCGGCCAGGCTCCCCAGCTGGCCCTGCCTCAAAGCAAGCCTGGCGTGCTGGCCGCGGATCTCAGCAGGCCCCTGCCCACCTTCAAAAGCCCACCAGGCTCAGCAGGCCAGGCCGCAGGCAAGCTGCGAGCTGGCCGCCTTCGGCAAGCTGTCTAACATTGTTTCTTATCCACTTTCACCTATTCCCTCGCTTCAGTCCATGCCCTACCTTTCACTCCTTTCCAGACCCTTCTGATATGAGTAAAATGAGAGGAGGAGGTCAGAGGGACGAAGAACAGCTCTCTCCATTACTTTCTCTCATCTGCTTTGACCCCTTCCCTTTCCTGGCTCCATGCATGCCCTGCGAGAAGAGAAGAATAAGAGAGAAAAGAGGAAGAGCAGAGGAGAAACTGGTTTCCCCTCTTTCATTACGTAGCATTTCTTTTGGCCACTTCCTCCACACTTCTCGTATCTTCCTCTCTCTTCTTCCTCTGCTGGGCTTGAAGCTCTCTCTCGCCCTCTCCGCAACTCTCTTCTTTCTGTCGAGCGGCCGAGCGGTGGGAGAAGAAGGGCACAAGGTGAGTGAAGACGAGAACACTTCTTCCTTGTCTTCCTCCACAACCTCTTCCTGGTTTTTTACCAATGGGACGGTGAGATAGGACAAGCAAGGCACTTTCGACTGCTTTCTGCATCGCTTCCCCTCCCCTCCTCTCTCTCACTCTCTGCCTCTGTTTTTGCTGGTCTTTCTCTCTTACTTTCTCTCTTTGTTTCTGTGTTTGTTTCCTTATGGCTCTCGTTCTTCTTCTGCCCTTCTCGGATTGTCTCTCCGCTTCTGTTGTCTTTCTCTTACTCCCTTGTCTTCTTCCTTGTGAATTGTCCTTCTTCGACGGGAGGCAGGAAAGGCAGGAGGAGAAGGAATAGGGGGCAAGCGATTCTTTCCAAGCGAACATAATAGGCGGAGAGAAGCGGAAAAGGGAATGTGCAGAAGTAGACGGGTAGGGAGGGAGGGAGAAAGAGGGAACTGGAGAGAACAATGAAAAGGAGGATGGATGAGGTGATGAGAAGAGTGCCCTTTGCATGCCCTGAACTCTCCGTTTCTTTCATTTCTCCTTCCTTATGAAGATGAATAGGGTAAGAGAAGAGGAAGAAGGCAAAGGGCAAGGAAGTAAGAGAGGCGAGCGAAGGAGGAATTCTCCTTTCTTCTCCGAACCGTCTTCCCGCATCTTACCGCTTCCTTTCTGTTGTCTGCTCTTCTTTCCTTATGTCTTCGCAGAGCCTTTCCTCCTTATCCTTTTCTTTCCTCTGGTCATTCAAAAAGGAAAAGAGAGGAGACGCGAACTGATTCTCCTTGCTCCTTCTTACCACACTCTGCTTCTCTACATCCCCCTGCTTTCTTTATACTCGGTTTGGTGTTCATGTCCTCGGGAGGCCCCCTTAGGGAGGAAGTTGGTGGCTTCCAGAAAGTTGTGGAAGTGTCTGAAGGCGCCTACAAGCCTCCTCAAAGCCCTCGCGAGGCCCGGAATCCTTTGAGATACGGCAACACTGGTACTCTCTGGCTTCCTCTTCTGTGTCCTTCTTCCTAGTCTTCCTCGTTTCTCTTTCTTTCGCACTCGACTTCCCGCACTCTCTGTCTATGACTTTCTCTTATCCACTTTCACCTATTGCCTCGCTTCAGTCCATGCCCTAGCCTTCACTCCTTTCCAAACCCTTCTGACATGAGTAAGCATCAGAAGAATGAGAGGAGGAGGTGAAAGGGACGAAGAACAGCTCTCTCCGTTACTTTCTCTCATCCGCTTTGACCCCTTCCCTTTCCTAGCTCCATGCATGCCCTGCGCTAAGAGAAAAATAAGAGAGCAAAGAGGAAGAAGAGGAGAAAGGGGCTTCCGCCCTTTCAATACGTAGCTTTGGCTTACGCTTCTTCTGGCCACCCCTTGCCCCTTCCCTTATCTTCCTCTCTCTTCTTCCTCTGCTGGGCTTGAAGCTCTCCCTCGCTCTCTCTGTATCTCTCTTCTTTCTGTCATTTCTCAATCTCGTCTTTTCCCTTCTCCACTTTCCTTCCTGGTTCCCACTTTTCCGCCAGACAAGAAAATCAAAGAAAGGAGAGCGGGCGAGCGGTGGGAGAGGAAGGGCACAAGGTGAGTGAAGAGGAGAACACTTCTTCCTCGTCTCCCTCCACAAGCTCTTCCTGGTTTATCACCAATGAGACAGTGTGATAGGACAAGAACAAAGAATGAATAGACGTGGAGGTCAAGGCACTGTCGGCTGCTTTATGCATCGCCTCCTCTTTCTGTCTCTCTTTTTGATTATCTTTCCCCCTTAGTTTCTCTCTTTGTTTCTGTATTTCGTCCCTTATGGCTCCTTTCTCGGATTCTCTCTCCGTTTGTTTTGTCTGTTTTCTTACTCCCTTGTCTTTCTCCTTGTGAGTCTTCCTTCTTCCTTCTGAGTGATAAGGGGAGAAGGACGGGAGGCAGGGAAGGGAGGAGGAGAAGGAACAGGGCAAGCGATGGGACAAAGAGAGTGAGAGAAAGTTAAAGATAAGTATCAAAGCAAGCATAATGTAGCAGGCGAGAGAAGTGGAAAATTAAATGTGCAGAAGTAGAGAGGAAAGGATGGAGGGAGAGAGAGAGAGAGAGCGAGAGAGAGAGAGAGAGAGAGAGAGAGAGAGAGAGAGAGAGAAAGAGAGAGAGAGAGAGAGAGAGAGAGAGAGAGAGAGAGAGAGAGAGAAAGAGAGAGAGAGAGAGAGAGCGAGGGGGAGATGGACAACGCAATGAACACGAGGAAGGAGGAGATTATGAGGAACAGTATCACTTGCTCTCCCTGAGCTCTCCGTTCTTGTCGCTTCTCCTTCTAATTGTGAAGAAGGATAGGAGCAGAGAAAAGAAGGCAAGGGCCAAAAAATCAAAGAGCCGAGTGAGGGAGGAATCCACCTTCCTTCTCCCAACCATCTTCCTCCATCTTATGTCTTCGCTTCTGTTTTCGATTCCTTCCAGCAACGGAGCAAGGAAAGAGGGGACAGAAGAGATGAGAGAGCGAGACACGGCAGAGAGGAAGACAGAGCGAGAAAGAGAGAGAGAGAGGCGGAAGCGAGACCTCCCTCGTGTTACCCCTGTCATTGAAAGCAGAAGGCGACAAGAAAAGAAACAGAAAAAGGATCAATCAAAGGAAGGAGAGAAGGGAGAGACGAGAGAATGAAGAGTTCACTTCGTCCATCTTCATGCGTATTCCTCTGTCATGACTTCAATTTCTGTGTCTTCTTGACAAACGGCAGAGTGGATAGGCAGGAAGAGGAACGGTGAGAGAAAGAAACAGGACGAGTGATACACAAGACAGATTCTTGATGGTTCCCGGCGCGAGAGGGACGGGAGGACATTGTGATAGACCCTAAAACCAGCACGGAGAACGTCGCCTGGCATGCCCGAGTTGTGAGAGCGTAAAACCATCTAAATCCTCATAAACTCCAAACCTTAGATCTTCCATAGTATACTGACCCCGGTAAACCATAGTTAGGAGCTAAGACCCTAGACCCGTAAACTCCTGTCGAGACCTTTACACTGTACACGCTTCGGCCTCCCGATGTAACCGTCGTGCCAGACCTTGTCGTCGCCGTGCTGAACCCAGTCGTCGTCGTGTTAAACCGAGTCGTCGTCGTCCTTGTCGCCGTGGTGTTGTTGCAGTTTAAGTACAAAGCCCAGCAGGATTGCCAAATAGACCCTAAAGGTCCATGCCACAAAGCCCTAAACCCCTAAACCCTAAACCCCTACACTCCCTGAGCCTGCTGGCACCCCTGTCAGGTTCCCGAGGTGCATGAGGCCATCAGTGCCGGTGCCGTGGAGTGGTTCGTCCAGGCCGGTGCTCTCCGTCTTGGTTTAGCTTAGATCCCCAATACCCAACCTTTAAACTTTTTGGGTTCTTGGAGTTTAGTAGGAATCGGAAATTTTAACCTTTCATTTCCATGGCTTACTGGGTTAGTAAGGTAGGGATGAGACTCCAGGGATGAGGGTTTAGGGTGTAGGGTTCAGGGGTTTAGGGTTCAGGGATGAGGGTTTCGGGTTCAGGGATGAGGGAGTTAGAGAACAAGAGCTTGAGGAGTGTTGGATTTGGGGATCACGGCTTCGCAGTCCTTGGTTTCTGGGTTTAGGGTTTATTGTTTAGGGTTCTGGTCTATTCGATTTAATTCAGTTGAGAGGCCCCCATCATTTGGCTATCTGTTCCCTGGCAGAATTTAAGCCACGAGAAGCAGTCGAACCTGCGGAGGCTGGAGGCGGCGTACTCTCTTCATTCGCCGTGAATAGGCAGGGCAGGGAGCTTCGTAACCTTAAGCCTTAAGGGTCCATGTACTCGTCTAGTATATACTTTGGCCATAAATAAAGTGTTCCCTAACAAGCCTAACAAACGTACTTACTAGCCAAAGTATATACTATTTGGGTGTACCTGGACTATTTGGGCACATGGAGTAAGGTTGAAAAGAGAAGGGTATAAAATGACCCTAAACCCTAAACCCTAAACCGTTGAAAAGAGAAGGGTATAAAATATATGGGACCGGCCGCCCAGTGGCTCCCTTGTATTAGGTTCTTAGCCCAGAGGGGGTCCGAGTATCCAAATAGCAGGGAACCCACTCTCCGAAGGGTTTAGGGTTTAGGGTTTAGGGTTTAGGGTTTGGGGTTTAGGGTTTGGGGTTTAGGGTTTAGGGTTTAGGGTTTGGGGTTTAGGGTTTAGGGTTTAGGGTTTGGGGTTTAGGGTTTGGGGTTTAGAGTTTAGGGTTTAGGGTTTAGGATTTGGGGTTTAGGATTTAGGATTTAGGGTTTAGGGTTTAGGGTTTAGGGTTTCGGAACTTGAAACCCTACTATCTGGGTACTTGGACGCTTAGGGTAGGGTATACGGTGTAGGCTTTAGGATAGTATATTTAAAGTTTACAGAGAGTCGCTTTGCGGGGGCTGGGCTACAGGGCTTGGATATACGACAAAAATACTATGAGGGTATGAGCCTCCAGGCACTTTGACTGTCGTCTAGAAAATCCCAACCCTCGTTGTAATGATTCAGGCCCCTATGTTTTGCGTGCGTGAATGATGAAAAATAAAGGTACAGCCACGCAGGTCGGGGCGGGTTTAGGGCTTAGGGCTTCATGGATTTTCTTGGTTAGAAGAGCTGGATTTAGGGGGCGACGATATTCGCACCAACTTCTCCGAGCAGAGCCTGGTCTCTGAGCCTTAAAGCACTTGCTCCCAGGCACGGCTTTGAAATCTGTGGCGCCCTCGTGGTTACTGCCACAGGCATCTTGATCATCGATTTCATCCTCGCAAGGCATGGTCTGGAAGCTCTGGGGTTGCCCAAACCCAGAGGCTCCAAAGTAGTTCCTTTTCGGGGTTACCTTACAGTAGAAGCCAGAAAGTTGGAATATGATTATCCTAACCCTTCTATGGTAAATTATAGGGTATCCTACCATGAAACCATATTCCAACTTTCTGGAGTTTCCTAAATAGGATTCTAAATATGAACCCCAAAAAGGAACTACTATGGAGCCTATGGGAAAGTAGGAGCCTGAATGTTTCATTGAATACTTCGTAAGGCTACTCCATGGGGCTCCTTCTCCGAATATCAGACAGACTCTCTGCAACGGACTATCTATCTAAAAGTTATCTACCTATCCATCCAACCAGCTATCTAGTTATCTATCTATCGACCTATATGTATTACAAATAGTGTTGCATATATGTATCGCCCACCTACTATTTCGTACTGTCTCTGAATATGCTATGCTACATCTATCGTTCGGCTCGCGGGTGGCAGCCCCTGCCCAAAGGCTCCATGTTCCCATATAGTAGGTACTTAAGCCTCAAAGTAGCCATATAGGGACCCCTTGAAGGCCAAAGTACCTACTATATCGGCACATGGAGCCTTAGGGCTGGTAGCTCGGGTCATCTGCGTGGTTCCGATTGACTGGGAGCTCCTCTCAAAGAGGAAAAGGAGGGACCCTTAATGGGAACCCCTACCCATAATGGGCTATAATGATGGGTATATAAATAGCTATATTAAGGGTATATACCTTCCCCCAAGGGGGGTTTAGGGTTTAGGGCCCTAAACCCTAACCCAGGGCTCCAGCTGTCTAACTAAGGGGTTACTGGTTTACACATGAAATGGTTCGTAACCCACTATTTAGGTATCTGGAGCCCTAGGGTTAAGCAGCTTGCAGAAGCCTGTTGCGGCCAGAAACATCTGAGAACAAAATGCAGACCTAAACCCTAAACCCTAAAACCTAAACCCACTAGTGGGCTCGTGTTAAGGAGCTTAGTTTAAATTACCAGAATTGGGATCATTAGTTCGGCAGATAGAGATCAGACTAACTATTCCCGCTCATTAGTATGTAGTATGCAAGAAGTGAAGGAACAGAAACATCCCCATCCGGATCCGGGCCTAGCAGAATACAACTTCGAAACACGTAATGTAGGGGCCTTTCATAATAACCTATGTATACTATTTTGGGGGTTCCTTATTGTAATTATGGTATAATGGGCCCCAAAACCCTATTCTGATTATTAAGGCCCGTATATTAGAAGCCCTAAACCGTGGCTCAACTTGGCTGCTTACTCGAGGACGACGCCTGGATCTCAATTGCCCGACGATTGCTCTGAAGTCAGCGGGGAGACGAACGAAGAGGATTCCCAGTCGAGTGCAGAGCTGTAAAAGGCAGCCAGCGGGCTATCACATTGCCCTAGCATTCATCACTCTTTCCGGGTATAGGCATAGGTGCAGAAATAACTGTAAGGGGCCCTCGAAGGAAAAGGAAGGGATTTGGGCAGGCTCAGGAGATACTGCTCATTGTTCAGGTCAAAGTACACAATGGTTGTTGTGTTGCTTCGGCTGCAGAGGCCCTATTTATGGGGGTAACAATGCTAGCATGTTCCGGACTGACTGTGCAGCCATGTGGGAGGACAGCCGTCTTCCGCACTCTCTAAGCATTGAGAGTGCAACACGCCTGCGATCGCCGAGTCGATAGGACTCCCGACCTTACAGGCCCCTCTGCAGCGAAGACAACGGAGCAAGAAGACGCGGAGTTTCCCAAAGGGTCCAAGTATCATCATGATATATACTTAGAGGGTATTTCGGGGGTCTAAGTATAGACCATAATGGTACTTGGACCCTTTGGGTTTGTGGGGATTAGACGTATGCGCATGCCAGGGATATATAGCTGGGGCTGGGGATATATAGCTTGCTGATAAGGCCTCAGGTCACGTAGCTGTGTTTGTTGCGAACACTCGGCTTTACATCAGCGGTGCAAGTTTCTGCACACCAAGCGAGGACGCAGGTTAGTTGCCCTAAACCCTAAGCCGTAAATTCTATCGGAGAGTTCGATTCCGAGGACGCACCGTGCTCAGGCAGACGTACACTTGTTGACTTGAGTGCTATCGAGTCAGCGACAAATTTCAGGACTTTAGGACGTTCAAGGCCCTTTAGTCTCGGCTCCCTACAAACTTCTGTACCCTAAGCCCTAGCGCTAGCATGGATCCTTGAAGAAGAAGCAGTCCTCCTAACCCATGAACCCGAGGAACTAACTAGCGTGAGAACTCTGGATACGAAAGCTGTAGAGGTCCTAGTAGATATTGTGATGACGAAAATGAACGGGGTGATGAGAGTAGTATCAGGTACCAATGACCGTTACACAACTGGTAACAGCACTTGTACTCACACGGAGAGGCAGAGCCTAAGACGCGCAACGATGACATGCAGGTAACCTGGATACCCGTGCGGACCGGAATCACGAGTAAGAGTTACTAATATGAACAAGGACCATCAGTTCTTTGTTGCTTCATAATGTTACGGATGCGGATCATAACGTCTCCTTTGTTGCCATGATTCCGCAACACTGCGCTTTCTAAGGCACGGGGCTTCAAGCTGCTGAGAGTGCCTTGAGGAGTCTACCGCCCCACCGCAGGCGCGCCATGTTGGGTTTCTGGTTAGGCTACCTTGCCTTCCAACTTTTGGGTTTCAGGCTTCTGGGGCTTGTGTGTTTGTTTTTTGTTGGGGGGGTCAGGGTATTGTTATGCTTCTCTGGTTCAGAATTGTGCAGGGCGTCTTGGGGTGTTGGGCGTTGTTTCCTTGACGGCTGAGGTGATTTGTGGGTTTGTTTCATATTCGGCTTCTGCGGTTCATTCATCTCTAAATCAAGCACCCTATTCTGGGTATCAGGTATTAGCAGATTAGGATACGTTGACTAGGATACGTTGATTCAGCCCCTCGGTGTCCTTCGCGCTATACCTGACCCTCTTACTTCGCATGAAGTACGTAAGGTACAAAGGCTTCTTTGGAGTCTTGGCGAGCGTATCCGTGGGTGTCCCTTTGGTCCAAAACAGAAGCTGTGCATCATGGCATTGGGTCTAGGGTTGAGGGTTTAGGTTTGAGGGTTTAGGTGTTAGCTAGTGTTTGGGGTTTAGGGTTTAGTGTGAGTGCAAAGAGGGGTTCTGGGACCTAGAGTAAGCCCTTATTCCCTTTTTGTAGGGTTGAGGTTCCCTTATATGCCCCCTTAAATCAAAAAGGGCACCCTTTTTATTCCCAGGTTACTCTTGGGTCTAGGGTTAGAGGTGGATATGTCTGACCAAACGACTTTTCGGAAAGCCTGCAGCTCCACACTCCTCCTCACACCTAGTTCAATCCGACACCTGCTCTCAAATCTAGCCGAAATCCAACCAAAAGAACTGACTGACTACAGAACCTTCCGGAAGCTATGATCAATAAGAGAAGCAGCAAAGCAACACACTGACCCCTGAGCCTTTAGTCCTAAACCCTCGACACTCTCCCTGGAGGCTGCGCGTGCTCGATGCAGGCTGTGGCAGTGGAGGGCAGCCTCCTGGCTTTATCTTACAGGGGAGTTTCCGAAAATAGGGAGACCCTAATACATAAATAGTGGGATCCTTATTATAAGGACCCCCAAAATAGGGTACCCCAATTTTCGGAAATTCCCATCTCGAAGCCTACCCTAAGGGTCCATGTGCTCATATAGCATATACTTGGGGCCCCAAAGTACCTGAGAGGGACTACATTAAGGCCAATGCATATGTTGTTTAGGTCCATGGACCCTTAAGGCTCCATGATTACTTTCGTAGAATTCCCGACTGCGAGTATGTATAATGCATACCAGAGACCTGCTCTAATGATTAAGGTCAGACTTTCAATGCCTATGGGCTTAGGATCCAGCTACTTCCAACGTAAGATCCCCACCGTGTTTTCACGCTGTTTGGGGAACAGAACCAAGGGCAGCAATACTAGTTGGACTAACTGATACTTTGAGAGTAGCAACGTAGGGCCAACCCTGAACCCTAAACCCTAAACTTACCTTTGGCTAGTAGGGAATGGAGGAATGCGGTACATTACTACCATTCTTCAATTCCCTACTAACCAAAGGTAAGTAAACCCACCTTACCGATTCGTTTCCCAGTTCCCCCTTGAACCCCAGCATCCTAGAATCCTGAACTCTCAGCCATTTCACCTATACTGTTAGATCACGCCTAAACACCAAGGCCCCTAGAACTTAAATTGAACCCCTAAAACACCCCACAAGCTGAACTAACCTCCATCACTGAATCTTCATACGGCCTGCATTTGGCCCCAAACTCGGTAGTTAACCTCGACAACCTCATCCCCCAAATCCTGTAAATCCTTTACTTAAACCGTTTGGGTAACCTGTTCGCTAAAGCCATGATAGCCGAATCCCACAGGCTCTTGGAAATTTATGCCCTCGCACAACGACAAGGCGAGGGCTGACGGGAAGTGGAGCACTACCTAAAGCATCATGGGACTTAGTACTCAGGGTCGTGCAGAGGGCCCACAACCCTAAGCTCAAAATTCAAAGGCTGAGGCGTAGGGCTTAGGCTTAAAGGTCATCAGGTTTAAGTTATAAGCTTCAAGCTGGCTTAAGGGCTTCAGTAGAGGGGCGTTTCAGGTTCAGAGTTTGAGCTCCTGGATTCAGGGTTCCGGATCTAGGATTTTGGGTTTTGGTTTGGGGAGAAGCATGTGGTGCACGGGGGGTGTGCGGTTTCAGGTCGTATGGTTGCGGCTCAGGTAGTATTGTCAGGTTTAGGATTTGCCTTTGCTTGCAGTTTTGTTGGATGGGTGTGGAAATGGAGTAGGTGAGTAGCACGGAGTTGGCATCTGTGGAGGGAAGGATGGTCCTGCGATTTACATCTGAAGGTTGCAAGATGGCAGGGGCGGAGCAAGAAGAGTAGCACCCGTGCTGAACATGAACAACCCTGCCGACCTACCAACCCACTACCTACCAACCTATATAGTAACCGCCCGCCCGATCGCCCACCCGTCTACCCATCTATCTTTGCACAACGTTGAGTCACGTGCAGGGGTGCCCGTCTACCTCCGCGGCGTGACCGCCGAAACCAATCCAGTTCCTGATCAGCTGCGCGACAAGGTGAGCGGATGCATAACGATTTCAGCTGAGAGTCAGGGCTTAGAGCCTCGTGAACTACATCAAAATAAAGCAAGGACCAGGTGACTGTTTCGGGTTTGCCTGTTATGGGAGTTTCCGAAAACAGGGGACCCTAATATAGTACCCTAAATAGTAGGATCCTTTTTTACAAGGAACCGCTAGTTTCGGAAACTCCCTTATGGATTGTTTGGTGCTACAGCGTCGGATCTCTGAATTCGCAGTAAAAAATCCGAGATTATCGCATTTCCTGGAAGTTCCTCACGACCAAGAGAGTAGATTGATTCTAAACCACAAAGGCAAGGTCTGCGCTAAGGGTACCATGAGGGAGTCGTGGTCGAACACCTGTAAGCCTTGAAAAAAGCATTTTATCAACATTAATGAACAGAAGCCCTCAAAGTCCTAGCTCCCAAACTCAGAACACCCTCAGAGCCCTACCCTAAACCCCACACCCTCAATGCTCCTAACCCTAAACCTTCAAAGTCCTATCTCCAGATGGCTGGTTGTCAAAATGTGGTTCCTTTTTGGGTGCCGTACTAATATTTAGGGTACCCAACCATAAAGGGGCCCAAATTTTGACAACCACCCAGATAGGTCGTTAACCTGCTGGCTCCTCCGGAGAAGGTCGTGGAGGCTTGTGGCAAGCGTTGGCAAGTTGCGGTTTGAGTTGCGAAAATGCAAGCTCAAGCACTAAACCCTATATGGGGTTTATAATAATAGGGTTTAGGTTTACGATGCTGGCGATGCGGGAATATGGACTTGTATGCAAAGAATGAGGTCTTCAAAGGTTTGGTGTTCGGAGTTGAAGTGAGGGCGTGTACATTATAGCGCATTATTATATGGTATATACTGATGTCTCGTACGTAGTTAGCGTGTGGGTGTCTACAAGAGGGCTCACAGTCTGGGGTCTCATATGGTGGTGGGATCCGCGGTTTTGGGGTCTTCGAGGTTTAGGGTACCGGTGGCTTGGTTTCCCTTAGGGTTTTAGGGGAACCTTGCAGCCCGTTTGGATGGTGGACTCCGGCCACCCCCCCCAGCCTGACCAAAAACCATAACGTCATGGATTCGCCCCAGCGATCCAGTATCGTTCATCGTTCTGATTACGCTCGAAAGGGCCAGTACACTAGCTGGGTCCTTACGGGCATTAGGGTAACGTTCGCATGACCCTAAGGGTCCATGTGCTCATATAGCATACACTTTGGGCCCAATGTACCTATATAGGGAGTACTTTAAGGCCAATGTATATACTGTACGAGTACGTGGACCCTTAGGGTGAGGGTTAATTCATTTTGGGTTGACCCTCTGCCGCTGCCTCTGTAGATGCAGCACCTCCGCAGAAGCGAGAGTCTTGTCTTACGATGCATGTGCACCCTGCTCAGCTCCTAAACCCTAAACCCTGCTGACGAGCACTTTTCCAACTAGAGTTGGCGGTCGTCAACTGGTGGGAAAGGCAAAGTTCCTGCGTCAAAGGTAAGCAGCAAGTAATAAAATTGATCGTATACATGGCTTCTTTGTGATACCTATTGTGGTTCATACATTTCCGGGAAGTGTTAGGCCTGGCAAGTAGGCCAGCATGTGCCAGCGAACCAACATACCTGGGCCAGATATTTGTCATAAACGCCTTTGATAAGTGTCTCGCTCCTGAAAGCTGTAACCGAATCCCCGTTCATCCCTTAACCCACCAAACCCCTAAACCCTTATACCTAACCAGAAGCAACAGCAAAGTCTCAAAGTTCTCTCTCCAAGCCCGTTCCCGCCGGTCTTCCAGGAACCTCTCGCCGACGATCTGGTGGACATGAAGTTGTTTCAGGCCAGAGGGATTAATGTAGCGACCTTAATACTTAGATTTTTTTGTTTTTTTTTTTGGGGGAGGGGGTCCTTATGAGAACTTTAGTCTAACATATCCCCAGACCCGATTCTAATGCCTACATTGCGGTTTAGGGATTTAGGGCTCGGGATGAGGTGTCTATTTAGCGTTTAGGGACTATGGCTTTCAGGGCTTACGGTATTTCGGTATATAGGCTTTACTCCAGGGTTTCAGGCGTAGGGCAGATCCAGCAGAAGGTAGAAGCCTGTGCTTTTGAGAGTGGCTGCTACTGGAGTAACTGGTTTCCAAAGCATGCTGTTTCTGGAACGTCAATGATCATCTTATTACCTCACCTGTTGGTTCACTGTCTCTGTCTGTCCATGCCAGAGCTACTTCTTATGTCATCTTACGCTCATCCTTAGAAATGCTTGTCAACTGTCACTTCCGGAACAGACAGCCATGCCGAAGCACTTGCATGAGCAAAGCTCGGCTCAGGTGGTCGTGTGGCCAGCATCATATGGATGGTTGTCAAAATGATGGCCGCTTTTGGGGCACCTTAGATATTAGGTGCCGTATTATAATAGGGACCCAAAAAGGGGCCATAGTTTTGACAATCACCCATATGCCTAAACCTGCCCTGAACCCTAAGTCGGCAAGCCCCTAAGCTTCCAGCCGCAAGTCTTCCGGACTCCTCCCGCAGATGCCTTTCGACCTGCGTAGCTTACGAGTTTGGTTGTCGTAGCAAGCAGTCCCAAGAAGTACGCGCGAATTGGCAGGACTAGTTATAAACGCTGATTTCTACGCAAAGCCCTAAAGCCTACGTAAATACCCTAATCCCCAATCCCTAAATGCTAGAATTCTGAGTGGTCGTGAGACTCACATCACTTTGAGAATCACTCGCAAACAAAGCCTCACAAGGGTGAAGGGTTGGGGGTTCAGGGCTTGCAGTTTCAGGGTTGAGGGCCCAGGGTTGGCAGCGAAGGGTTGAGAGTTTAGGGTTGAGGGTTTAGGGTTCAGGGTTTAGGGTTTATAAGGCTTAGGGTTTAGGGTGGTTGAGGGTTCAGGGTTGAGAGATTCGGGTTTGGGGTTCAAGTTCATTGTCAGGGTCCTTCAGATTCAGAGTCTTCATGACAGTAAACCCCGAATATATGGGAGTTTCCGAAATAGGCTACACTTTTTTACCCTAAATGGTAGGATCCTTATTAACAAGCCCAAAACAAGGTACCCCTAATTCTCGGAAACTCCCATCTTCGGTCGCGCCCAGAAGGGCTCCCCCAAAAGGACTCACACCCGACAACATCAAGGCCAGTCACCCTAAACCCGAGTAAAACCCTAAACTTACCAGGACCCTCCTTGTACCCTCAAATAGGGGTACATGGTCCCACATAAGAGGCATTTAGGGTCTAATAGAGGGTAGATGGAGGGTCTAGGTACCCATAGGCCCCATGGTAGTTCCTTTTTGGGATTACCTTATAGGATTTTACATATGAGCCCCCAAGAAAGAACTACTATAGGGCCTATAAATAAAACCCTGAAGCCTAAAACCCAGAGCCTCGGAAGCGATAGAATTCTCTGGTCAGGGCTTTCCCCTGGAGAACCTGAAGGAAGTCGACGCTGCTGATTTTATCCGGGAGGGAATTGAGTTCGATCTCATCCTCTGTTCTTGGACTCTGGGTGGCCCTTAGCAGGCTTCGGTTTTTACCGGATTAGGGGTTTAGGGCTTAAGAGGTTAAGAATTTAGGTTCGTTTTTGTTGTCATCCATTAAAGGGATGACTATCTTGGGAGCGGACATCTCCATTAACTACAAATGTCTCCGAACGCGGAGGTCGATAGCTAGCCGTCAACACACAGCGTTACCGCAGCGTATCCTGGATTCCCAGCCCTTGCCCTAAAGCCCACCTGGAACGCCTTGGTTGCCCCTTTTTAAGGTCAACTATTGGAAGTGCCCCATAATGTTGATCACCGTGGCAAAGTGCACCATAATTGTGATCACTTTTGGTAGTTGCTGCAAATGCAGTTAATCTGCTTGAACCCCTTCCAAAAGCTCCGAGATCAGCCTCTGCCAAGCAAGGGGCCGTGCTGGATCAGAGCCCACTTACAACAGGCAGGGTTTCTTAGCAGGCTTTTGCAGGGAAATCGATAGGACAAATCAGGTTTTGAAAGGCTTGGGTAGAATAGAAAAGGTTACGTAAAGGTTGCACACTACTGGTACTCTTTTGGTTGTAGCATAAACTAATACAACTATAGGAATCGTTCTGGGGTTTCCCGTGTGCAAGCACGCTTTTCCATTGCGCCAATGGCGAATGTCGCTGGCTGCAGCATTACCTTAGAGGACCGTACACAGAGATCCCATTGTAAGTGCATTTCTGACATCTGTCTGCTTGTGCAATCATAGCATGTTGGAAGTTTCTGCATGAAGCTTCATGGTGGGCACTGCCCATTGTAGTTCTACAAGTGTGCATGCAGGATCTGCAATGGGTGGATCTCTGGTGTCGCACATCAAGGTCCTTCCCTGCTCGCTTAAGGTGGTGTCGGAACATATAGAAGCGGGCATGTCGTTCATTGAGTGATTCGCAGAGCATTTTGCACTTCAAGGACGTGTGGGGATAGCACGTGTAGCAATGGCTGCGCAGCCATTGGCCACCCTTTTCGAGAAGGATAATTTCATTAAGAAGCGGTTCAGGAAGAAGGGTTACTTTGTCGATTTCCCGCCACGTCGGGCCGCGGGAGGAGATGACGATGATGAGGATGCGAAAAAGGAGAACCCGATAAGTACGAAAGCGATGGAGCTGAATGTCCATGCTTTGAAGGTGATGTTTTCCTTCTACAAGGTGACAAGTGGTAAGAGAGTTCCCATCCAGAAATTGGAAGCAGCAGCCACTTGCCCAGTTACATAGAAACAAATTCGTATACTATATATAGCATACAACTAAACGAATTCAAGTAGTTTGCTTGCTAATGGGTGTAGCTTGACAAGGTGAAGAAACTGTACGACAATGTCGGATGCGAACCCAATCCCAAGCTCGGCGACAAGCACTTTTACCTTGACGCATGGGATTTACGGCGGCTTTATTCATTTGCTTTGCGAAGGGAGAACGATGCCCGGAAGAGAGGGCAGAGACCTCGGGATTCTCTTCAGTGAATTATGTACATATAGTGGTTTAAAGTTGTATCATAATTTAAGTATGGCCCCCTCTATATGGTGTAAATTCCTAAGAGTTCTGAGGCACAGGCTGTTCGGGAACTCTTTGAGATCATCAAGGCGTTGCGGGATGAGTGCGATGAGGGTAGTGCCGGTGATGATGAGGAAGGCGAGGGCGAAGAGGAGGAGCAGATGGAAGATGATCCCGTTGATGAGGTTCCGGAGGTAAGTGATAGCGCTGTTCCGGGTTCAAGTGAGTCTGCAGATCCTGCAGATAAGAAGGACAACGGTGGTGGTGTCATGGCTGCCTTAGCGGATATGGAGTTCGATCCCACGGAAGACGCCCAGGCCCCGATGTTTCGTTACAGGTCGAAGTCTACCTTGCACTCTTTGCCGAGCACGGCTGTTCTGGGCGCCTCCGTTGCAAGCCCGGGGTCCTACAAGGATGCATTGACCGGGAGCAAGGAAGAGGAGTTGCAGAAGCTGCTTGAAGAAATCAGTCTCCTCGAGACTGGTGAGGCTAAGCATCCGGATACGGCCCGCCACGATGCCCTGCTCCTCATGATGGGATCCCCAACCCGACCTTCAACTGCCCGAGGCCTCGAGATTCGAAACTTACATGACACGTATCAAGCCTTTCTAAGAGATTTCAATAACATGTATAGAAACGATCACTATATATGTCCCCAACAACAGGAACCGATGAGCCACCACCGACCTGCAGAAAGAAGCTCTTCGATGATGAACCAGCTTGGAAGATGCCTCCCGACCAGGCCAATGCAGGGGTTTATCGATGTGAACATCGTACAGATCTCTAGGGCATGTATGGCACCTTCAATGCAGTATGAAATGATTCTACATGTACACATATCATGCAAGACTCAGTGTGCGAACGGATGTGCACACATCCACTCTGGTTTTCAAGAAATGTGTGTGCCTATCTATCTATCTATCTATCTCTCTATCTAATTCTATCTATCTATATCTATATCTACCTATCTATATAACTATAGGACAAAGGAGCCAAGCAACAACAACTATATATGCTAATCCAATACTATGTGACTGTAGAACTAGAACGAATAAGCGAACTGGTGTAATCAATAGGAAAGTGGGTGACTTATCCGGATAATAGGTGGGACAGGCCCTCGAAATCGGAGTTGAGAGGCTGATGGTGCCCTGTTCCGGAGGTTTTTTTAAGTGCAATGGTTTAGGCTGGGTTGGGACTTCAGGCAGCTTGCTTCTTTGCTACAGTGATCTATATATGTGTGTTCTTATGTGTGAATCAGTGAAATAATGCTAGCTTTGTGGTTTCTGCCAGGCTGACACATTCGTGCACGCAGAACCTGGTGCGGTTGGGCCAACGAGTGGGGCGATCGTGCCAGAAGATGCAGCGGGGCTTCACGGAGACAAGGTTGGGCCTCGAGTGGGTGAGGCGATCGTGCCAGAAGATGCACCGGGGCTTCATGGAGGCAAGGTTGGGCCTCCCGTGAGCGAGGCAATCGATGTGGATTCGAGTCCGGAGAAGATCAAAGCGGACTGGGTTTTGTAATTCGTGGTAAATTTATTCCGTGTTGCTGTGCTTTATAAATGTTTGGGGTAGCAGTAGCATTTCCACACAGGAGCCACAGTCCCCGACAGCGGCCAAAGATCAAGTGGTCCAGCCGGTTTCTCTAGAGGCTCAGAACCAGCTTCGGGCCACGCTTCGAGAGAAGCTCCGTCGTGACCGTGGTGGCAAGGGTCCTAAGGGTGGCAAGAAGGCTGCCACGGCGAGAAAGACCAAGAAGGGCGAGGTGGGCTCTGGTGAGAGCTCGCATGATGATGAAGGTGCTGGAGAGGCACCGCAGGTGGCATCGAAGCGCAAGCGTGCAAAGGCACCGCGGGCGGCATCGAAGTGCAAGCGTGATGAAGGTGATGCGGAGGCACCGCCGGTGGCATCGAAGGGCAAGCATGATGAAGGTGCTGTGGAGGCACCGCCGGTGGCATCGAAGCGCAGGCGTGGGACTTGCGACAGTGAGCCTGTTGCCTCGCCAAAGGCGAAGGCAAAGGCAAAGGCAAAGGGGAAGGGGAAGGCGAAGTCCGAAGAGAAGTGCACGGCCTCGCCAAAGGCGTCGCCAAAGGCCTCGCCAAAAGCCAAGGCGAAGGCAGGTGCCAAGGCCAAGGCCAAAGGGAAGCCAAAGAGTGCGGCGGTTGACAGCGGTGTGGCTCTGAGGCTGAAGCCCGATCCCAGCCGAAACGGCTACTCCGAGTGTGGCACCCTTTTGTTGGGATGCTCGAGCTGCCGATGGGGTCCGCTTGGTTGTGGCACGTGCCTTCGTGTGAACTTCCACGGTGTTCGCTGGAATCGTGTGGCATGCGGAGACTGGGAGTGATGAGCAGTCCAGATCGGTCGTACCTCCAGTTGAGTGTGTGTGCAGGCTGTTTATACCATGATCTTGATCCGGATCAGTCTCTTCGGCATGCTGCATGCCTTTGCTACATGCAGCCTTCTTCGGGGCTGCTTAATGATTTCCGTGGCTGCTGCGAGCTATCAGCTACATGTCTGTTCTTCTGTGCATCACCTCGGTGATGTTTTGCAGTTTTGCAGGGCAAAGCCTTCGGTGGGCACGGGTAGGGGCGGCTGCTGTCGTGCTAGAAGATGCATGTGGTATGAGTATGCATATACAGTATGTATAGTCGCTCTTTTGCTATTCTACTTGTACACTGTCATCCATATACATATAATGTGCCTCAAAGTATCTACGATATCTTTAGCTTGTGTCGCAATACATTGTTTTAACATGGCTGTTTATGTAGAACAAGTAAAACCGCATGTTTCTCAATCTGGACTTATGCCGTCGTCAGGTTACACAGGTACATGTGCACATGTTAAAGCATGTTCTTTCAGGGTTGGATGACAAACATGTATAGAGATCATAGGTAAGTAGGTGGACTGAGATCTATATAGAAAAGACGGAGCGCTGATTCTAAGTATATGCAACGGTGCGACGGTGGGAAAACTGCATACTTATACTGGGCTTAGAGGTCATCGTGGCAGCATCGTCCATAGAACCTGTGCCTTATCTCCGAGGGATCTTATGCAGTGGGGATCTGCTTCATGAGCTTCTCGACCTATGTGCTGCAAAAATGGATCGAGTGAGTGAATGCTCTCTGCATGAAACATAGGTGCAACCGTCTGTGCTGCAAGCATAACCTGACACGATAGCCCGTGCTTGCACCAACGGCACCAACCAAGCGATGTCTTAGCCAGGTTCTTTTTCAACATGCTCGATGAGTACTTCGTGGAGGCTGCGGCATCGAATCGATGAGGGGCCCAGTGCAGGTTCGCCCCGCTCGCCGCAGCATGCAGCACCTGTCGGGGTTGAGTCAGTGCCGAGCTTGACACACAGCTGTTCCCACAATTGTGTTGCCATGCTGAAGCATCGTGCTCGAAGTGTTATGTGCATGCTGCACGGGTTCCGTTCTGTGACATGGCACCACATGAGCTGGATAGCCTCCTCTGCCGGCTTTTGGAAATCAATGCTCCAGGGGTGCCTAGGCGAGATCTGGATAGGAACACAATATAATTTCTACACGAACTTAAGACTTAAGGCTTCTGCTGCTCTCCTTGAGGTTCTATTGTGTGCCATAGTGCTCCTCGTCTTCAACACCAAGATTGACTTGGTCAAGGCAGGGTTTATTCGGTTTGTTCAGTTAGCAGTTATAGCCTTTTATACATCTCATGAAGAGCCTCGCCAAGCCTCGCCAACAGATGCTCAAACAAACCTAGCCTTTCGGCCAGGTCTATGATGCAATGGAAGTGTTCGCTGGAGTGGCTTCTTTATCGAGGTGCCTCTCGATGTCTGGGCTTTGTGTGGCAGCCCTGGAAATCAGGTTTTGGGATGCTATTGCAAATGAGCCGGGGTATGATCGATCTACACGTAACCCGATGGATCTATGCACTCCTGCAGGAATGGCGCTTCTGAGCTTTTCATTATTTGGTTCATGGGGTCGGGGTTTCTTGGGTTGATGGAGGAGTGGACTAAACTTATATACGGCCAGACCAGTACCGCCACCGAATGCCCAAACATTCTGCATGTTCCCTGGGCCCTGTTGTGATGAGTTTTCCCTTTGGGGTATACAGTATATTTCTGTTTAAGCCCCGACACCCCAAACAAACATTCCATAATCAATGTCTCTTGCTTGCTCTGTAGCCCTACATAACCTGAAACACTTCAATCGGTCTATAGACGACATCCCCTCACCCCAAAGAAAAAATGCAGCAACACTACCATCGCCACGACCACCGCCACCACAGCCACCACCAGCAGCGCCACCACCATCACCATAGTTGTCACCACCAACAGCAACGACACCAACGCCAACACCAACACCAAGAGCAGCAGCAACAACAACAACAACAGCAGCAGCAGCACCACCAACAGCACAACAACGACCAGCAGCACCACCGCCACCACCACCACCACCAACAGCAGCAGCCACAGCCACCGCCACAGCCACAGCCACAGCCCACAGCAACACAACAACAACAGCAACAATAGCAACAAAGGTGCAGCAACAACAACTAAGAATGGCAGTAAGTGCACTTTCCTACTGAGGCTGTTGCTCGTGAGCATCTTGAAGGCGAAGGATGGGAAATTCGTTGTTAGCTTCGGCATGGAATGTGGGACCTGGGTTACGGTTTCACGTCATTCAACAAAGCGCGAATACTTCAAACCCCTGGGTGACTCCAGCCGCAAGTGTGTGGCGGATGCGAATCTTCTTTGCAGCAGGACTGGTAGTTCAGGGGTGACATCTTCGAGGCAGAATTCGGGGCCTCTGTTCTGTGCTGTTGCAATGGTTCAATCACCCTGTCGAGGATGGCTTTGGCAATATACTTGATATTGGCTAAGTCGGGTACATGGGTGCTGGAACAGCCCTCTTCATCTTTGATTTGGCGACACCCCAGAATGCAGCAACTCCTACGAGCAACACGAGTGGCTTGGACATAAAAGGCCGTCCCTGTGATTCTGCACCCTTAGAAAACAAACCCCGACTAGTTCAGGCCCATGCCCAGGATAGCTGTTTGGTGTTCCCGCCCCAGTAAACACCTTCGAGTGCTAGCAAATCAAGTGTGGGTTTAAGTTGGCTAGTTTATCCCCTACTAGAAACTGCACGTGAAGTCACTTGAACCCTTCCAATGTGTCATATAGACACAAGCTGAAGCACCCCGAGCCCTGCCATATGTGTGTATCCTTTAAGCCCTGAAGCAGCTATAGTGAAAGCAGACTCAACCAGAATCCTACTGGGACACGTTTCAGCCCGACCAGTGATGTGTTCTGAGGAGCCCGAGAATGTAGTCGGTCATGTAGACACAACCTGGGTTTCTGCAGGGCTTGGGTGAGCTCCTACATCATTCCATGGGTAGTAGTGGGGCTGAAACCTCGATCCATGGTACTCAAGCACACCAAACATCACCTTAAGGGCCCGAAGCCTCAAGCAGCCCTAACAGCAACGAACCCCGACGAGTGACTATACCCGGAAACCTACCGAATACTGATGTATGCTCCGGGCTTCATAAGGGCGGGGGTGGCTGAGGTATGTATATATATATATATGTATGTATGTATGTATGTATGTGTATACATATATATTATTTTATATGCATATGTATGTATAGGTTTGGCGGTATATGGCTGTTATATGCAGCATGCACACACACATATATATATATATATATACATACATACATCTATAGCATGCAGGTTCTCTAGTGATCCCTTAAAGAGGCAACCCTCTTGATCCCAGAGCGACAAGATTATAAGGGAGCTCCAAATGGCTTATACGTATTATAGTTCTAGTCCTGTAGAGACCAAACCTATGTAACCCAAAAGCCCGATGTTTTGTATAAACCCAATTTAAACCTTTATCCACAAACCCAGCTAAGTTAACTTAAAACCCTTTGCAACACATATTGATCTTGGAGCAGCATTTGCTATACGAGGCACCACCAAATCTCTCCAACTGCAGAAGCCCGAACTGAAACATAATAACCACAGCATGTTCTCGATCTCTCTCTCTCTACCCCAAAACCCCAAAACCCTCCCTCTCTCCCGGTGACCTCTCTCACTGTCTGATCTAGATAGGTCGATCTATCTCATCTCTCCGTGCATACAAGTGCATTGTGCATTGCATGTATGCATGTATGTGTCCACAGTTCCCATAGACCTCCGAGACGACCCCTTCAAAGGTATTCCGAGTTGGCTTCTGGATGTGCCGCTTTGGAGCCAAGTCCCCGAAGCGAACGCGACTTTGGTCAAACAGTCGGGGCATCGCTGCCTTCCAAGATCCACGCCCGCTTACAGCTGCAGAGAAGGGCAGGATTGCAAGGCACACGTTGGTTCGAAGGCATGTTGACCAGCGCACTGGCACTAAGAGGTTCACGGGCAAAAGGGACAGCTTGAAAGCTTCTGGGTGCCTCTGCTTTCCAATAGACTGTCATGGTTTCTGTAGGGTAGATCGATCTCTGCATGCAATTTACAGCAGCCAAGGCAGTACCCATTCCCGTATGGACTACGCTTCGTCCGGGCTTTTCCCCGATTGCTTGCAGAACGAGTTCCGCCTCACCAGCAGGACCATTTCTACAACTTTATGCAATAGCACCCGCATATCAAGCCGACATGTGCCACACCCCGGCCCTGCTCAGGCCAGCAATGTCGTGGACAACCCCGATCCCAAGTCTGTCTTGTGCGACAAGGCTCTGTTCGAGGATCTGTGGAATGACGCCAGGATGCCAGAAGTGATCTCGTACCTGAGAGGAGCCACGAGTCTGGTAATGCCAGACGAGTGGAAGCGGGTGTTCCCAACAAGTTTGCCTCCTCTGTAGATTCAGCACATACAGCAGTCCTATACAATTGAAGCCAGCTATGGTCATTCTTAAACAATTATGCTCAATCATTATCGTCCCTGGCCCATGGCAAACCTAGCTGTATGAGTGGAGACTATATAGATACATTCGAGGCTCTTTTGTAGGGACTGCCAATGGTCACTGTTCGGTTTTCGGGTCCCCTTTAGAAACACAAACCATAGCCACTTTAGACTTGGTTGCACTTATGGTACTGTTGGGCAATTTCTGTACACTTCGGGAAAAGGGTACACAGTGACCCCTAAAACGTACAGTGGCGTACGTATGGAGGAAAGTGGCGTACAAAAGCGTGCCGTCCGTATCCATATTTACGTCACTTTGCCCGGTAGCTTTTGTGCTGTGTTCAACCAAAACAGACATCCACCGCGCCTGAACCAGCAGCCTTCAGTGATTGGTCGCTGGTGGCCCATATAGATCAAGTGACGCTCCTTAGGGAGTGGTGGGGATTATGGCACCTGTGCACCTGGTTTCGAAGCAGTGGTCCTGCGATTCTCTTCTACAGGGTCAAGCCTACATGGCCCGGCAGAAGTTTCAGCTGGATGAAGCCATGAGTACGGAAGAGAAGGTAGCAGTTGCCTGGCTGCTCTAGTGTGTCTTTGCTTATACACACCGGGTAGCTACTGATTACATATGCTGCAGGCTGCAAAGAAGCACTTGCAAATGCTTCGGGTACCACGGCCAAAGCCTTGCAGCCCGGTCAAGAAGACCAGCCCGATCAAGAAGACCAGCCCGATCAAGAAGGCCAGCCCAGTGAAGGACACCAGCCCGATCAAGAAGACCAGCCCAGTGAAGGACACCAGCCCAGTCAAGAAGACCAGCCCAGTGAAGGACACCAGCCCAGTGAAGGACACCAGCCCAGTGAAGGACACCAGCCCCGTCAAGGACACCAGCCCAGTGAAGGACACCAGCCCAGTCAAGGACACCAGCCCAGTGAAGGACACCAGCCCAGTCAAGAAGAAGAGCCCAGCCAAAAAGACTCCAGCGAAGCCCCGGGTGACAAGCCCATCCAGCACAAGTACCCGCACCAAGACCACTCCGAACACTGCATCCACAGATGTCAAGGTGGAACCGGCAAGCCCAGTTGCAGAGTCAACAGCAGTGGACCCGTACGAGGACAGCCCCTTAATCTCTGAAAGCACCCTAAACCCTTATAGTTAATCTCTGAAAGCACTTATTGCGAATCCTGTAAGTTGGTGCAGACCAGCTACATCGTCAGCAATCTCAGTGTAGCCATATGTTGCAGACAGTGAATCGTCGAATACCTTGGCTAGGGGTGGGCAACAGGAGCAGGAGGAGCTTAGCGACGGCATCGACGACGATGGCTTGAAGCAGTCTCTGAAGGCATGGCATGTGAACACCGGAACATGTGCACAGTGTGTGATGTGATAATCGCATCAAAATGCAAAGGAGTGTGCACCCTACGTGGCACCATAGACTCATGCACATCGGCCACAATCCTACACAACATCGTTGCCCTCACACGCAGAACCCTGACCAACGTGCCAATGCTTTCCGAGTGGTATTCTGCGAGGCCATCCATGGGGTCGCCAAGGCCGTGAAGGAGGCGCCTGACCAGAAGGAAGGCGATGGGGCCATCGGCAATGGCAAGGATATCCGCTCACGTGTGTCTTGTGGGGTGACAGAGCGAAAGAGCGAGGGGGGCTGCCTCTCTCTCTCTCTCTCTCTCTCTCCCTCCCTCCCTCTGTTTCTCTCTCTCTCTCTCTCTCTCTCTTTCTGTGTCTCTCCTCTTATAATAACATAATGGTGATCGTTGAATAAAGGGGTGCTTCCTAGTGATGAAGAAGCACCTATTTGTTCTGTCTCTCTCTCTCTCTCTATCTCTCTGCCTCTCCTCTTATAACAACATAACGACGATCGTTGAAAAAGGTGTGCTTCGTAGTGATGCAGAAGCACCTATATTTTCTCTCTCTCTCTCTCTCTCTCTCTCTCTCTCTCGCTCTCTCTTGCTCTCTCTCTCTCTCTCTCTCTCTCTCTCTCTCTCTCGCTCTCTCTCGGTTTCTCTTTCTCTTTCTCTCTCTTGTAATCTCCCGATGTAGTTATAATCTCTCTTGGCAAGGGTTTAGGGTATGCTAGGGTATAGTGTGGGTTGGTCGGTTGGGTTTCTTGCCTTCTGCTTTCAGGACTGCACGAAGGCTTGGCGGCGAGCTGAGGCAAAGGTTCGTCGCATGGTAAAGCCAACGGCTCGGTCGCGGTCGATTTCGGCTACTCCGGAGATGGTAAAGAGATGGGATGCTGGTGGCGATTTAAAGAATGATCTTATCCGCACAATGATGAAATGTGATGGCAACAAGGACTGTTTAATATAGCAGCACATTGCCTGCATAGCTACCCGTAGCTATGATGATCCCTGGTGTGCTACAATGAACCCCACGTGTGAAATCCGGCAGGATGTTTGGAAGCGCACGGTGCAGATTCAGATCAGCCGGAGCAAAAGCAACGATCTGACGATCGTGTGCGGTTGGTACACGAAGGAGAAGATGCGGTCGGTTTTGAAATTCGCGCCGTGTGGGCCTTGTGTTGTGTTCGATTTGAGTTTGCATGGTCACGACATACTGGCCGTGGGTTTCGTTTGGGTCGTGCACACCTTAGGCAGAGAATCAAGAAGGTTATCAAGTATTGCATGAACCCCAAGCGCATCAAGACCCATACGAGGCCTGCTGCACCTGTGTGTGTTTTCTGAACCATGAATTAAGTCAATTAAGTGCTCATGCCCCTGAACCAGGCGTGATAAGTACGAGAAAGACAAGATCGAGTACTGGGTTGAGGAGGAAACCAAGGGCAGCTACACGATCAGCCAGAAGGAGTCATGGAAAGACACAAGGGAGATCGATGTTCCCGAGGACGTCGATGGCGAAGCCACTCCCGGTGATGCCGATGATGGCAGTGATGACAATCAGGATGATGCTAGCTCCGTTCTCGAGTCTTCTGGAGGCTCCAGTGATACTGGCTCAAGCACGAAGGGCAAGAAACGAAAGCGAGGCGGCAGGAGCAAGAAGGAAAAGAAGGAGAAGAAAGCAACAAAATCTAAAAAAGACAAGAAAACCAAGAAGGTGAAGCGCAGCAAGAAGAGCCAATCCTCCCCATCCTCAAAGGTTGGAACCCCCACCAAAGACAACGAAGCGCTCGAAGAAGAAGCCCGTTCCGAGGCTCCTGTACCGAACTGAAGTTATCTGAAGTTATGCGGTTATCAAAACCCATAGCCCCTTGCCTGCAAGGCGATCGAGAATGCCGGCACCCTGATGCAGCAGCTCCTGAGGGTCCAGACCAAGGTCGAGGCTTGTGCCGGGAAGCTCGAAGTGCTTCCGGGGGACAAGGCTAAAGCGACTTTCGGTTGCACCGAATCATGGATCTGTTCCTATGGTGTTCCTGGTGGCGATTTACAAAAGGGTGTTTTGAGGGTTTCCCCATTATGGTAAATATAGGTTGTTCCGTGAAGGCTTCAAGGGGTACCTTCAGGACTTTGTATGGTTTCCCGTACAGTGTTCGCTTCATGCATAATCTAATCTTGTTGGTATTGTGATTACCCCAAAGTGCACAACTACCCTAATCCCGCCAATTCAGGTCCTTCAACAAGATCAATGACTATGCTGTCAAGCTTTCGGGCTACCATGATGAGTTGGCCGAGCTGAAGGCATCCTATGCTGGCTCGAAGAAGTCAATCTGCCAGAAGCCACTTGCATAAATTCTGCAGAACAAATAGAACATACTACCCCTTGGTTTGGTTGCCTTTCATTTCTAGGTCGGTGAAGAAGCTCCAGGATATCGTCATGGAAGCTGAGAAAACGCCCAGCCCTTGTTGTTTCAGTTTCGGCCCGATGCTGGAACATCAATAATCCCCAAATAGATGCCCCGAGGTGTGCCAGATTCGGAATGGAAGAGACGAAGCTGAAGAGGATTCCTCCACTCCCCAAATCATATGCCTATGGTTCCAAGTCTAAAAGCCATTAGAACAGCTAGCAATATAACCGCATATGTTTTTAGTACTCGGCATATTCGTATTTCCTTATGCCTGGTTGAGGGTCACTGCTATATGTCCCTTAATACCTTTGGGCAACACTAACTTCGACCCCTCTTCAACCCCCATGCAAAGCCGAAAAACTCCATATGCCCCCGAACATATGCTTATATAAACCTTAATAAACCCTAAAAAACCCTAAAACCCAAAATGCACAAATGGCTGTGCAAGTCTCCGGCGATGTAGCGCCCCGGCTTTTGGCAGCCTCACGCAGGGGTTTGAGTTTAGGGATTTATAGGGTTTAATCTAGGGTTATGTATATATATAGTATATATTCATTTAAAGGTTTTCGGGTCGACAAGAAATAGCAACCGAACCACCGCGACTACGGCGACGACGACTGCTGCTACTGCTACTAGTACCCTGCCCTGCTATTACCAGCACCGATATACGTGCATTGCTGCATTGCTGCTACTACTACTGCTACTACTACTACTACTACTACTACTACTACTACTAGGACGACTACGACTACGACTGCTTCTGCTGCTGCCCCTATTTGTATACTCCTCTACAGCTCTACTGCTCTTCTAGAACTACTATGACGACTACTGCTGCTACTGCTCCTGCTGCTCTCTACTACACTTCTGCTGCCGCTACTGCTGCTAGTACCACTACCACTACCACTACAACCACCACTACCACCATGGCAACCCTTCCCCTACTCCTACCACCACCACAACAACCACAACCACGACCACCAAAACTACCGCTACCGCTGCCAGTACCACTACCGCTATACCACTATACCACTATACCACCACCACTACCACTACTACTCTACGACTGCTGTTACTAGTACTGTTACCCCACTGCTACCACTACTACTACTACTACTACAACTACTACTTCTACTACTACTACTACTACTGCTACTACTAGTACTAGCAGTAGCAGTAGTAGTAGTAGTAGTAGTAGTAGTAGTAGAAGTAGTTGTGGTAGTAGTAGTGGAGAGTAGTATACTAATACTACTATAGTAGTAGTACTAATACTACGACCGCGACGACTATACTACTGCTTCTTCTTACTATGCTACTACTACTACAACAACTACTACTACTACTGCTACTACTGCGACTACTGCTCTTATGTGGATGGCGAGGACTACTGGACCGAGGGCTCGCAAGGCCCCATGAATTTGTTGCATCCCGGATCAATAAGATAAACCTCGAAACCCTTATAAGATCCTCAAACTTGTTTGGGGCTCCAGGCCGGTTCCCGGAATTCGGATATCCGTAAATTCTTAAATAACGTGGTACCTCTGCTGTTGTTGCTGCTGCTTCTGCCGATGCTGTTGCTGAAGATGACGATGATTCTGCAGCTGCTTCCCCTTCGTGGTTCCCGAATGATGCAGATGATGATATGCTCAAGGTGATGATGTTGTCGTTGTTGTTGTTTGTTGTATGGACTGACCTTAACAAGAGCATGTTTGGGCAGGACATTGCTCAAGAAGCCCTCATCGAAGAATGTGGGCGATACTGAAGCCGAGAAGGATGCTGCAAACGCAACACCAAAGGCCAAAGCCAAGGGTAAACCCAAACGTGCGGCCAAGCCGAAGAAGTCCAAGGTATAGGAAGTATAAGCTTAGGGAGGATCCTTTTGCACTAGGCTCGGAATCCCCGCTAAACCTATCCTGGTATGCACATATTTTAATTTAAGTCTTTACTTATGTGTTGTTTTATCTATATCAACCCGATCTGTAATACCCTGTATACTACAAGACCACCCTAACTACGATGCCTATATGTCCCCAAAATTAAACTCCCTTTCTGCCTTCAGCCCGGATTCGCCCTCCTAAATCCCGAGTCGTGTAACCTCAAAGTTCCTTGGACACCGCAGTTCGGTAGCCTACTGACCCCGGGGTGGAGTGCCGTGCTGTGTGATTCTACGACTGTATATGCTCATAATTACCAAAAGGTAGTTCTACTTGTACTCGAATAGACAACTGCACTAATCCGTGAAAGCTCGCCTCCGGGGGTCGGCACGCAGCTGGCCAGCCAGCCTTGGGCCCGTGAGTGTTTTCTCACTTTTCACAGGCAAGCCGGTGAAACATACCTATATATATATATGTACATATATATGTATTCATTATATCCGAAAGACGTAGTGGGGCAACAATATGTTTCGCCGGTAAGCCTCACTCTATAGACTTTATAGAGTTGTCAAGACAACCAGGGGAAGCGCCAGTGCAAGATGAAACCGTGTGCTGGTCTCAAAACAGCTACCGATGACACAGTATATACTCACTGCATGTTGCACATCTGACAGTGTCTGGTACTTACAACAAGCCTCCGAAAGAGTGATTCGAAACCCTATATCGTCACCAAGAAACATGTCCACGCAGGCCCGGCGCCGAAACGGCGACGAGTGGAACCATGTGGTCCCGTTGCGAAAACTGTAGCCCAATGTATTGCCTCTGGGGTACCTTGCCTTCGTGTCGGGTCATAGCATTAGCTTGGTTTGAGCAACATTTTCCATTATTGGTTGACTATTGTCAATGTTGGAAATGTAATGCAGTCTCTGCTTGTCTGTGTGCAGGTAAGCGAGAAGCATGCTTGCAAACTGGCAGCAGCTATGTACGAGGAGCTGCAAAAGCCCGATCCTATCCCATCGCTCGGGTTTATCAGGGAGCTCAACAGACTTCATGCAACCGGCCATGAGAACAGGTTGCCGGATGTTTTGAGCGATTTCCGATTGCAGGCCCCGGTTCCAATGACTTACGAGGAGATTGGCTTGAAGCATTTGCACCCTACGTTACGACTTCGATCTGTTATTGAGACCTTGAACAAGACCCCAGGGAAGATCGATCATCTTCTGGTGGGAAATGGTCCTGCTGAGTTCAAATCTTTTTGGCATCGGTATCGAAAACTTCACCCAAACCACGATGTATTTACTGATCACGCAGCCCATCTACACGCTTGTGTGCCAATGATGCTTCATCTGGACGAGGGCACTTCTCACAAGAAAAAGGGGTTGATGGTGTTTTCTGTACAACCACTTTTTGGCAGAGGCTCCAAAAAGAGTGGGGCTTCGGGTATCAATTTTATTGGCAGCACGTACTGCACCAGATTCTTGTATTCGACTTTATTGGCACGGATCTATTCGACAAAGAAAAAGTTCCTTTATGCTTTGCTGGACCATTGGCAGGAAGATCTTAACGATTGCTACAAGAATGGAATTGAGATCGATGGTGTTGCTGGCCTGGACACAGTGTTTCCTGTCGTCATCAATTGCAAGGGCGATTGGCCAGCTCTTACCAAGGCTGGTCGCCTCAACCGGCATCATTTGAGAGATGCCCCGGCAAGTGATGATCCACCTGGGATTTGCCATCTATGCCGTGCTGGGCAAAAAGGCTTCGCTTGGAACGAGTTTGAAGCTTCGGCAAAATGGCTTCATGCTGACAGCCCATTGCCCTGGACGACACCTAGCCCATTGGCAAAGCTTCCGCAGGACCGGGATGACATGGCTGCCTTCTACTGCATTGACTTGTTCCATGCTGCCCACAAGGGTGTGGTAGGAGACTTTGTTGCATCGGCGATTGTAGTTTGGCCGCAACACACTGTTTGGAACAGTTTGCTATCGCACGCCAAACTGGCGCAATAGACGTTTGAACACGTAGCTTAAGTGCACCAAACGGATCTCAGGTGATATTGTGTGATCGTGGTATTTTCGGCACCACCGGTGGACTTCCAAGATTCCTCGACAACTTTTTTGGAGAGCTTCGAGACTGGTGCAAGGCCACAGGCCATTATTTGAATATGACGAGGCTGACCAAAGACCTGCTTGGCATCGACACTGGGGCTGACTTTCCGGTTGCGAATCTTGCTTGGCTGTTGTTATTGCTTTGACGTGGTCTAGTTTGGTTGTTGTTTAGTGTCCAAAGTTGTTGAAACCAAGTGTTGTTTTTGATCTTCGACTGAGGCGGTGGTTTAAGGGAAACGACACATCCATTATGTCAAAATTCCTGGAAATCAGATACAAGCAGATCCTTGCTGACTGTGAATCACCGATGGAGCAGGAGCTTTCTAGCATCCATGCTGGGTTGGTTGCTATAGGCCGATTTATGCACCTGGTCTACTCCCTGCCACTTTGGTTGAAGCCTGGAAAGGCTTCTGAGTTGGCTTCCCTGGGATTGCGCTTTCAGCGTGCATTCAATGCAGCAGCAGAATTCTCTCTCGCTGCTGGCAGGCCACGATTTAAGGTGATGCCCAAGTATCATCTTTTCTCCCACCTGGTCCATTATTTACGGCGGAGTGCGGAAAGGAATGTTCACTGCCTCAACATACTTTGCTTCTCATGCCAACTTGACGAGGACTTTATTGGGAGAGTTTCTGCCCAGAGCAGAAACGTCTCCATTCGTTCTGTTCATGAGCGGACGATTCAGAGATACCTCTTGAACTTGGCTCTGCAATGGTAAAAAAAGGTTTCCGATCGCACGAGTCACCATCATAACATTGACTCATGTTTGCTTTCGATGCAGTGCTGCCAAGAATCAACCCAGCATTAACAGTTCCCGAGGGTTTTCTTTTCAATTCGGGGGTTTGCAATCACAACCATTCAATCACCTAAAATGGACCTAAAGGTAGTGGCGCTAATCTTCGTCACAGAGGCCTGTTGCCCTTTAAAAAGGTACACCAGGCTTTCCAGGCAAACCCTAAAGCCCAACACCCTCGACCCCAAAACCCAAAACCCTAAACCCCTAATCTGGAATAACACAGGCAGAGATATTGCGGGAGTCGGGATAGCTGAGGTGGAAAAGTGTGAGACCAGGTGTTTGACGGTTGCGGATACTGTGGAAGCTTGAACAGTTACAGTTACGCTTGTTCTGTTGTTCAGGTTCCTTAATTGCTATTTATGATACTAGTTGTAATACTATACTCCACAGCCCCATTCTCATCAAAACCCCTAAGTTACGTTTCTGCACCTAATCTTCGACCCGGCTCGCATCTTTAAGAACTTCTGCTCCAGCCGGCCTCGGGTCTGCAGCTCCAGTGGTGAACCTTAGGGGTACTTAGAAATAGTTTTAAAGTTTTGGTTACTACAATCCCTAAGAAACAGCTAAAAGTGTAATGTTTGCTAGGGTTCTAAGTTCAGTATAGTTAAGGCGTAGTAGTAGAGTAGGTAACCTTTAACATTTCCTGGGTCGTATAGTCCCTATATAATCCCTATACAACCAGAAAGGTTAACCTATGGTTCCCCATGATACCCGACAGGTAAGAAGTGGTGTAATGTAAGTTACCATAATTGGGATCTACAGTAAATAGTATGGTCTCTTTATTGTGGTAACTTAACATTAAATAGACTAAACAAGAACCCAATTAATTTGGGTTCAGGCTTTAGGGCTTAGGATTCAGGCTCGGGTTCCGGTTTTAGTGTTTCAGGGTTGAGGGTTTGGGGTGTTACGTGCCGTTGTGTTTTCGTGTGCTCATTCTTGTGCATTGATCTTCGAGCGTACTTGCTTGCACTGCAGAAGTTTGGAGTGGCAGTTAGTATATTAAGAAAACATCGTGATCTTAAATTACCATTACTGTTTTGGGGGTTCCTTACTACAAACATGTTTTGATAATATACCCCCGAACCACTGAGGCCCCAATACTGCCGCAGATGCAAGGAAGCAAACAAAAGGCCCAAAAGATTCGGATCCGTACTGTAAGCATCCTTAAGCAATCCTTGTGTCGAACAAGTTGAAATCATGACCCTGCATCGAACAGTTCCAAAATTAAAACCCCGAACCCTCAAACCCCAAGCTCCTAAACCCTGAGCCCTAAACCCCAAAGCCCTAAACACCTAAATCCTAAACCCTGAGCCCTAAAGCGAAAAACTACAAGGACGCTTTTTCATCTTTGCGACCCACTGGGCACGCTGGAGCAACTTTACGGCTGCCTCGCCCCAGGGGCCGCTAGGCTCTTCTGGGTACACGGTTTAAGCTTACTTACATGTTTTTTTTGGGTTTAGGGTTTCCGGTTTGGGGTTTATAAGTGTGAAATTTCCCTGTCTTGAAGCGCCGTGTTGACATGTCCTCATGCGTGAATAGTTTTTGAGACAGTTCTGAACGCACCCTGTACGACAGACGTCTTGGGCTCAGACCAAAAAGTGCGCTCGTTGTGTGGTTGGACACTCACTAATCCAGTTCCTGCTTCAAACTGGTAGCGGAGCTGTGAGGACAACCACTAGTGTTTCACCCCCGTAGAGCCTGTGGTCCGGGGTCCGTTGGGTAGAGTAGTGATAGTCGCGGCGCAAAGGCCCCTTCTATCTGAAGCCATGAGCGTGGCAGGTTTGCGTTACCAGCCCAATCTCTGGTCACAGAACCTGAGCCCTGCAGAAACGAAAAGCGGTTCGTACATATACGACGGTACGGCTGCTGGCTTCCACGATTGGTGCTTCCGGACACAGATCCGTGTGCTGCAACATAAGGAGAAGCAGCGGCGTGAAGCTCTTAAGGACCTGCGATTTGCCGAGTCGGCAAGGGCCAAGAGCGAGTCACCAAGGAAGTGGCGTGGCAGGGCAAGTCAGGGGACCAGCGCATCGCCCACAGATGGTGATGGAAGCAGCGGTATACCCGCCAGTCCGTCCAGCGCAAAACGGACTAAGCCCGCGTCCGAGGCAGAAGATGAGGATGCGGAGTCGTTGCCGTCGCACCCCAGCCAAGTGGCGGGCGACGATGAGCAGGAGCCGGACACAGATCCGGCGGTGTACACCTTGCAAGACATTAAGGACGAGTCGCTTGATATGAGCGAATGCGTTAGCAAGATTTTGGAGGGTCTCCGAGGAGACGCCTTTTGCATTGCTCGCGACGTCGGCCTGGAACGTCTGCTACGCCATGATGGCGTCGACTACCTGATAGAAGAAATCAGGAGGCAAGCTTTCCCTCTTCAATCTGAAGAGGCGTCCGAACTTTTTCGTCAGGGACAGCTCCTGACGGGCCCACTCGCAAAGCAGCCCGGCGAGCCTATGTTGTCTTACATAGCCCGCCGAAAGCGGTGGTGGTCGACCTTGCGTGAGCTAGATCCTGATATCCGCCTTTCTGAAGCAATGAGGGCTAACCTCCTTGTTGAGCTTTCAGGGTTGGAAAGGAACGAACAGCTAATGGTCAAGACCGCCGCCCGCGTACACACCGTGGATGAGTACGCACGCGTCCTTGTTCAGCATCACTCAGTGGTGCACATGAAGGAACGTCTTCTTACCCAGAAGGACCCTAGTGGCCCAGGTAAGACCTGGAGACGTTTCGACGCTAAGCCACAATACCCTAAATTTGGTTACATGGGGTATGATGGTAGTGCCGCAGAGTATGGTCACCAGGAACAGCAGGAATCCGCGGAAGGCTACGGTGACGGCTACGGCGAGGAAGCATACCAGGCCACAGCGTCTGGGGGAGATGATGCGGATGAATGGATTGATGATGAAGACCTAGCATTACAACTCAACGCCTATACGGCAGTGGCATATGAAGCTGAGATTGACGATTTGGATGATTCCTATGCCGAGTCAGTTCAGCTTGCGTACGCGGCACAGACCGCCTTTGCCCAGGCAAAAGGGAAAGGAAAAGGGAAGAACAAGGGCAAGTCCTTCGGAAAATCCGGAGGGAAGGTCGTGCGTAGCAATTTGACTATTGCTGATCGTAAGGCCAAGTTGGCAGAGCTTAAGGCAAAGAGTAGGTGCCTGAAGTGCGGCGTGATCGGCCATTGGGCCGGAGATGCTGCCTGCAAGTTTAGCGGTAAGGGCAATGGCCCCAAGGGTACCACAACCCCAGCACAGTCTGGGGGGACTGCCAACGCAGCCGCAAAGCCGGCGGCGCCGAAGCCCCAGGCGTATTTCGCCGCAGTGGAGGAGGATGACGACACAGAGTGTGTCCACCTGTCGAATGCGAGCGCTGGTAGGCTCGAGGGTTACCCAGCCAACCTTGAGCTGACCCCCTCAAAGACCAATACCGGCAAAGGCCGCGGCAATGAAACCCTCTTCTCACCGCAGCTTCGGCGCACAGCCGCCGCTAGGATCATGCGTGACAGCCCGCCTGAGGGTTCCGATCGCGTTTTCTCCTTTGGTCAGCATAAGGGTCTGACTTATGAGCGTGTCTTGTATACGTTTCCTGGATATGTTCTTTGGGGACGCACGCAGAAGTGCCCATCCATAAATTTGGCCGATTTCTTGGATTGGGTCACGGAGTACTTTGATGTGCGTGATGACAACCCCATTAGCATCACGAGAAGGGATGTCCCTCTCAGCCAGGAGCCCCCGCCTGAACCCTTTCAGCCCGAGGTTCGCCTCGCCGCGTCAGCTGCTTCGTCCAGCGAAGGCCCCCGGAAATGCCGGGGAGGTTGCAAGGAGTTCAACAAGTCGGGGAGTAACGCATACATAGACATGCGGACCTGTAAGAAATGCGGCACCGTCACCAAGACGAAGAAAGAGAAGCCTGTCATAGACCAGGCCACATGCCCCCACACCTCCACCGAGAGGTCGGGTAGCAGTAGGAAGACCTCCCGCATTAAGTGCAAGCTTTGTGGGATGCTTCTAGATGAGCAGCCGCAGACCGAGCGAAAGGCTAGGGATGACGCAGCCACAGTGCTGCGGGAGTCCAACACCCTGGACTTCGATCTTCTGCGCAGCATAGTCGGCAGCACGGGGGATAGCCTCCCCGTAGAGGTAGTAGTTCCGGCTATTGCCCAGTTTCAAGAGACCATAGAGGGTCACTTCGTAACCGAGCCCGTGATATCTCGCGGTGACCTTCTCGCATATCTGCAAGAGGCCTTAGATGATCACTCTACGTCATCGACCAACAACAGTTGGGAAGTGGCGTCGGTGAGATCGCGCTCCTCGAGGGCCTCCGCGACGAGGCACGCCTTCGTGGCTTTCACTGAGGGGGTCACAGATATCCATCCGGCTTTGGTTGATTTGCCCGTAGTAAATATCTACGAGGATAAGCACGTATACGCCGTGTTGGATGAGGGCTGTAACTCGACTGTTCACGGTAGCGATTGGATAGCAAACGCGGCGGGGAAACTTGCGAACTTCGGTTACAGCACGAGGTTTAAACCTGAGGGCAATCGTACCTTCAAGGGTCTTAGCGGTGCTACCGAAACCCTGGGTAGCAGGACCATACCTTTCTCTATAATGGGATTGGAGCAGGACTTGAGAGTTCCGGGCGTCCTTGATTCTCACGAGATTAAGGGTACAGCCCCTCTCCTTTTGTCCCTTTACGCCCAGGCCCAACTTGGTATAACCAAGGATCTTCGGTTTGGCGAGTGTGGTGTTCGACTACCTTCTGAGGATAGCATCATTAGGATCAAGCTGTGTCGGACACATGACTCAGGGCTGTTATGCATAAACATAACAGAAGGTTTGGTTCAGGTGAAACAACCCCGTCTCATAAGAAGCTTCCAAATTCCCTCACCGCCAGTTCCTATATTTAGGTCTGCCGCCGCCGCCACCTTAGCTCACTCAGAGTCTGTGAGCACCCCTCGAGATGCAACAGCGGCAGATGACGCAGTGGCAACAAGTCGCAGTCACAGTACTGTAGATGCAGGCCATGGTCATAGCACTTTAGGCGTAGGCCACGGTCACAGCTTCACAACGACAGCTGAGAATCGCAACAACACTAAGCGACGTATAAGCGTAGCGTTCCCGAATCATTGTATGGTAGGCACGTCCGTAGGAGACACGGAGCCCGCCGCGATGGCCGCAGAGGAGGGGCAGCTGCCTAAGAAGGCGCCCCCGACGGCAAAGGCTGCACCGAAGATCTCAGCAGCGCCGGAGCCTGGCCACAGTGCCATGGCGACCTCGCCTGCTGATCACTCCTGCCTTTTCTGCGCCTGCACCTAAGGCGCCGCCAGGGAGTGGCTTGCCGAAGAAAGCGCCTCCCACAGAGAAGGCTAGGCCTGGGGATAGCCCAGGGAATCCGCCGGCAGCTCGTGCCACAGTGCACCCGAAGGAGATCGCGCGAGGGCACCGCGAGCTTGCCGAGTTTGATGCGGTTGTGAAGAAGGATCCGCACAATAGGCCCCTGGTTATAATGGCAGGTGGTGGACCCCATGGTCCGGAGCTCGACACTCCTCTTCCAGCAACCGTGTATAATCCGGATTTGGCCTTGCAACCGTTCTATGCGGGGGACACAGCGAACCCGGACATCATTATTGATGTTTTTACCTGGGGCTATGAGCACCATGCCTGGCTGCAACGCGTCAGAGGGAAGTGGACGGCGGCCGAGCTCTTCGCACAGCACGAAGAGATGGAAACGCATGCGCTCACGACGTATGCGAGTGCCACTAGCTATATGCTAGTGATGTTGGACATGGTGTGGCTCAGGGACGATCGGAAAGACGATCTGACGCCAGCAGAAGCCCAACAGCGCAACGACGAACAGCGCGACCGCACAAAGCATGTTGGGTCGAACCCCGATATAATTCGGGAGCACGCGGACCACCCTAACCTGATCGCCCACGTCAGGCACATCGTGGCGAACGTCCTTGACGCTAAGGACGCTGGGATCAGGTCCATAGCCGTGCATGTGGTTTGCAAAGCCAACAGACATAGATCTGTTGCGGCGGGCATCCTTGCCCATGCAACGCTTTTGGAGCTCGTGCCAGACTGCTCCGTCAGCCTCACTCACATGAGTGCAGCGAATAGTTGGCCCTTCATGGGCAGCAGGGCGTGCAAAGGACAGTGTCCCAAGTGTTTGCACCGCGCCCCTGGCATAGCCCAGGAGGTCCAGGAGCTCACGAGGTGCTTCGTCGACGCTGTCCGCACAGACGGACCAGAGGATAACGAGTGCATCCTTGTCGTGGAGCCGCAGTGTGCACGCCCCGATGATCAGCCTACATATGCTGAGCGGTTTCATGCGCAGATGCTTGCAGAGGGCCGCATACCGGCACCGGTGACAGGGGTAGGCCCCCTTGATAGGCCTCCCATGGCAGGCGAGACCGCGTATCAGGCTGCACAACGCATGGGGCTGGTCGGCAAGACACATACATCGTATGTGGCAAAGTACGACCCGAACTCGCTCACTGCGGCGATGAACCGCGCACAGGGCACAGCCCCTGGAGGACGCCTACCTTCGGTTACTTTTAGCTCGGGTTCTAACCCTGCTAGTTCTAGCGTAGGTGCGTCAGCCAAGGGCGGAGCGGCCCCCATAGAGAGGCCGAAGGCTACGCCAGCACCGCCGCCGGCAAAGTCCGGTGGAGCACAGGACCGTGCAGCGACGCCGACAGGGTCGTCGGCTCGGATTCGCAAGCTCGAGGCTGAGGTCCACGACCTCACTGATGCGAATCGCTGCCAGGAAAGCACTATAAGTGACTTGAGAGAAGCCCTCAGCAACGTGAAGCGGCAGCGCGATAATGCGTATGATCGGCTGCAGGACATGCGTGAGAGGGCAGAAGACGCGGAGACTCGAGCCGATAGGGCCGAGGCGGAGCTCAAGAGGCTTACTCGCCGCTCCCGATCGCGTCGCAGGCGGAGGGATAGTTCCTCCTCGAGCAGGGGTCATCGCCGTGACCGTACCCGTGAGAGACGGCGGATGGACTCCAGACCTCGGGATAGGTCCGAGGCTCCGACGCGCCAGCGCACCTCCCGTTGGGGTCGCGTCCGCGACCCAGGTGACCGTGCGGATCGGGACACAGTTCCCGAGCCAGAACGCACTCGTGCTGCAGGCCGGGACACAGCTCCCGAGCGTGACCGCACGAATCCTCGCCCCACTGCACGGCCGGAGGTGGATGTCGAGCCCGACAAAGGCAAGGGCAAAGGCAAGGTGGCACCGCACAGCGTGTATGATGAGGTCGAGTACGACGACGGCACAGGTGCGGGAGACTGGGATCCACCGGGACCCAGGACCAACCTCGGCAGCAGGCGCCCGCCTGAGCCGCCGGAGCCACCGCGCTTCCGAGGCAGTGCTGGTTACAATAGGTTTCCAGAGCGTGAGAATCCTCACCGCCCCATGACGGCCAGAGAGTCATGGTGGTATTTCCACGGCGATAGGCCGTCGGACGAGTGGAACGACGCGGAATGGGCAGAATTCCGTCGTCAGTTTCCGAAGCCCCCAGGGCAAGGCAAGCTCGTCGAAATCGACGAGAAGATCCTGGCCATCGACGTTGGTGCCATCGCACTTAGCCCCGACACAGGTTTCGGGTGGAACAGGCGCATCGTGTTTCAGGACTTCCCTGATGGTGTGCTGACCGACCTATACGAGGTCATGCGGGAGAAGCAGGCGCCAGCGTGCTGGATCGGTCCATATGCACCGAGACGTTTCTGGGCTGGTGATAAAAATCACCACGAACTCAGCGAGCGGCACAACATAAAGTGCACAGTGGTCACCCGCCACACAGGCCGTTCGTATAAGCCGACGGGCAAGCTACGGGACATAGATCCCATAGGATACTTGTTTTCCCATCTGGATCCCGCCGACGGCTCCAGCTGGACGTATGAAGGCGCATGCTTTCCGCCGGGGTCAGACTCCGAGAAGCTGCCCACCGAAACCGGTGGAGCCGAGCAAGCATGCCCGACGCAAGAACCGTCGGAGGATGGGGCGTACGTCGCGCTTTGGGTGTTTCCCTTGGCGTTTGACGCGGCCACAGTGCCCCACCAGATCGAGGACACAGATGCCTTGAGTGCAGTGTACATCCCGGGCACAGACCCGCGGGCTTCGCGCATCGCCTCCTCTGCCGGCCCGGGCACAGCCCCGGAGGGTGAAGTTTCACCCATGGATGAGGACGGAGCAGAGCGCGAAGCATACATGGCCGTCTGCAGTGGGGAGTGGGTAGGACAAGCCAGCCAGATTTCTTTTCCAAGCCCTGATCCTCCCGAAGACCTGCCCCACAGTAGCAGCGCAGCCTATGGGCCCTCAGCCGCTAGCTTAAAGAAGCTTAGCAAGGCCCAGTCCAAGTACCTCACCTCAAGCCTTACCGAAATGGTAGCGGGAGACAAAGTCTTAAAGGCAATCGTGTACAACGCTGCCATGCGAGAAGCTGATCACCTGATTAGATTGCATGAACCCTCGGCACAGGTCCTCGCGAGCGTGATCAACGAGAGGCAGAACGGGCCACCGGGCCTCGTGGTTGCCAGGTTTGAGACTTCCACAGAGGAGTTGTGTTTGGAGCTTGAGTGTGTAGCTGACACCCTCAACATCCCGGTTATATTGGTTACCCCGAACGGCTATCCAATGCTTGAGGACACTGTTACCTTGAGAGGAGACATGCATATCTCAGGCATAGGCCCAGAGATCGGAAAGGCTTTGGACTCCTTCCAAGCATGGTCAGAGTCTTACGGGTATATACCCCGTAGTTATGTTGATACGGATAGTACTGACTTTTGGAACCTTTGTCGTACCATTTCTGAGGAGTACTATATCAACGCGTTTAGCCGAACTTGCTTTGTCGGCGACGCCCAGGACACAGATCCTGAGGACATCAGCGAAGCAGAGCTGGTGCCCGATGCTGAGATGCCTCAGCGAGGTGCCCCTGATGGGGTGGATGATGCCGGTGGCGCACTGACGCCCGAGGAAAGAGAACGCCTCATTTTGGAACAATTCCCGTTCCCCGGAACGCCGAATACAGAGGCAGAGCGCCGAGCGGCGTGGAGATCGTTACCGCAACGAGTCCGGGTAGCTATAAGGCGCCTGCACCGATCGTTTGGCCATCTGCCAAACGCAGTCCTGGTCCAGGTCCTGAAGCAGGCCCGGGCGAGCAAGGATTTCATCGCCGCTGCTGGACTTTACAATCACAGCATTGACCGCAACCTCGTTCAGGTGCTCGATGTGCCCGCGCAAGCCGCACAGAATGTCGAGAGTACCTAAAGCACTCCGCTTTACGATCGAAGAACTCAGCCTGGAGCCTTGAGTCGCCGCACTCGGCTCGGTTGACTGCGCAAGCTCCCGGTATAATCCGGTGGAGTAGGCTTGGCCCAAAGTGGTCATAATTCGAGCATGATTCGGACGTCACACTACAGATAAGACGGGTGTGAAATTTCCCTGTCTTGAAGCGCCGTGTTGACATGTCCTCATGCGTGAATAGTTTTTGAGACAGTTCTGAACGCACCCTGTACGACAGACGTCTTGGGCTCAGACCAAAAAGTGCGCTCGTTGTGTGGTTGGACACTCACTAATCCAGTTCCTGCTTCAAAATAAGGCTTTATATACATTTTTTGTGGGAGGGGCGAGGGTCTAAGATATAGGGTTTACGGTTTAGGTTTCAAGGTGTGGGATTCAAAATGGTTTATGCCTGGGGTTTTGAGGGTTTGACTATTTCACTCTCGTCTTGGCCCCTCCCTGACTCACACCTCTGACCCAGCTCACACTTATGCACTCGCCTCCAGGCTGGCTGCTGGTCCTGGTCTCTAGTTTAACTCCAAGGGTAAAGGGAGGGACACTTAATATGGACCCCTAGGTATATACCCTTAATACAGCTATTATATACCCATTATATAACCCATTATAGGGTAGGGGTCCCCATTAAGGGTCCCTCCTTTTCCCCTTTGATTTACATGTTGCCACTCTTGTGCCCCACATTCGCCTGTACTCCTCCTCCCATTCTTGCCCGCCAAGGCTCAACATAGCCCAAAAGCCTTGTATAGCATGGTAAATGGGCCCAAAAGCCTTAAAGCATAAGCCCGTAGAGCCCCAGGATTAGTACTTATACTACTTTCGTTGTTACAAGTTTTCATGTTTGTAGTTTCATCCTGCTCTGCACCGCAGTCCGTTAGCAGCAGCCACATTTTGTAATCTCTTCTAGTTATTTCGGGGTCTTGCTTGTAATTTCTGATCACAGTTACGTGGTGTTAAAGTGGGAGGGACAGCAGCCGATCAAAATCACATGGAATTCTCTAACCTTAACAACCCGCCCCCGCTTAATTTTAGGCATGGTTGGTTTATGCATGAAAAAACGCTATCTTTGACAAGAAACGCAATCTTCCACAAAAAGCGCTATCACGGATTTGCTGTCTTTTCCAACTCAAACACAGGTCAAGCTCTGCAGACGAAGTGCAGTCGTAGAACAGCTCCATTGTTTACAGCTTTGCTGGGATATATGCTACATAAGATATTAGCTTTATCGGTTTGTGTAACGGGGTAAACATATCTACTTGAGGAGCCGCTCTAACAAAAGGCGCACCTTTACGAGGTAACGTTGCACTGTCCTCACCGCAGCAGTTGATGGATGAACCCTTCTCGAAATTCGGGCCACTCTACCTATGTAGTCTTCGTTGCTTTCGCAAAGGTATATAGCTGAATTCAAAAGCCAGGGCTCTTGAGCATCAACACGGGTCTTAAGCTCGATAAGCAAATGCATCATGGAGTTTAGGCCGTAAGCGGTACCCCGGGACCCGTGCTGCCGTACAATAGCTGGCCATCCATGCGTACCCTCGTACGAAAGACAAACCTGAATCGAGTTGCAGGCTTGCGCAGCTGTGCGGAAGCCAGATGCCATGCGAATGCATGATACCTACATAAGTCAACCCGCCATCGATCATTTGTAGCATCGCCCTCATCAGGATTGCATCGCTCTCATCCTTTGGCTCCCGCAGAAAAACTTTCAGTTGAAAACTCAACCACGACATCAGCAGAATGACTTCACTTCCTTTGCAATTAACCCATGCGAACTTATGGTTCTTCTCGAAGTTGAAGTTTGCTCTGGAGAATCGCTTCAATGTTGCATTTTTGCCTTCGGCAATACACCACATGCTGTAGAAAGCAAAAGCCCGAGCAAGGCGCTCAGGTACAGCATACGAATCGTCGCCATCTTCAGAGTCCCAGTAGCCCATGAAGCCAAGCCGGACTATTGTAGAGCCCACACAATCCCGAAAGACACCAAACTTCAGCACGTGAAACGGGTCTAGTTTGTATAAGCCTGCGGGAAATACTGAAGCATACGGCGCCTCGTTCAACGGTGGGAGCCTGTCCCATGGGTCGCTGGCGCCCACTGTGGGCAGCCAAACAGGAGAGTCCGACACATCTGTGAAACTGATGCCCTCTGCACCGCCTTCACAGTATGGGCATACACACAAGTTGTTCACTGGCCCCGTCTTGTGGTAGCTTCTATTGAACCCTCCAGCTTCCCAATGCCACTCAGCGTCGCCCTTCACACCTATGAGAACAAACTTCACATGCAAACCTGATTTCTTGTGCAGGAGGCCTTCTGCGAACAACTGCCGCAGCTGCTGTGCAACTTCCTTCAAAAGGCTGGGCAAAGCTGCTTCATTCTTGCTGTAAAGCTTTGAAGGCACCGCTGCAATCAGGAAACGGCTGAGGTAGGAATGCCCCTTGTTGTTGTGTCGTTGATGGCTGCCAGCAGATGCATGATCTAGGTGCTGCGCAGGGCATTCCCTAGTACACTCACCGAAGTTCATCTCTGCAAACTTCCGCTTTGCGGAGGCTCGCTTCTGACAGGTCCATTGCAACGTGCTATCATGAGGATGTCTTGTATTCCTCTTGCAGTCGTATGAACACTTACGGAGTTGATCGGGAGGTAGACCGTGCACAAACTCGAAGCTAAGAACCATAATCGGAGATTTTTGGGCCGTCCTCCCCTTGTCTCCATGGATCAATATTGGAATGCATCGACACCGCTCGGATTCCGGCACCGATTCGAAAATCACATGCTCTTTGTGGTGGCTCTTGAAGCGGGCCCAAAACTCCGAAAGAAGATTATCGGTTGCTTCGCCAAATCTCAGACCACCAAGCATGACTTCCTCATGATGATTCAGTAGACGGTCCAGCATGTCGGTAACCCTAAGGTGCGGCACAGAAACAGAGTCTTGGTCCCCAGAGCAGCTAGGAACCTCTAAGAAGGATATCGGAACCTTGAGGGCCAGTCCGAATTGGTTAAATAACCTGTGGGCATTTCTCTCGGAATGATTTTTGTCGACCTTAGCCCCTTCCCTCAAGCTTCCGACTTTACTCCCATCAGATATGGCAGCCTGCGACACCTCGCCGATGACGCAAGCTGGAGCCTGGATGAGATTGGGGTCTAGGGTTTTTGTTGGTACAAGTGCTTACATATATAAGCTTTACTAAGGTATTGGTTGGTTTTGGAAAGATTGTCTTTGAAGGTTTCGATCTGAATTCTTCATCTGGGGTTTTGCAAGCCTGGCTACAAAAGCTCTGCACCCTTGGTACTTGTGGTTATATCTGCACGGTATTAAGGACCTGAGTTTAGGGCTCGATTGGGTTATATATAGGTATAATTTAGGGGCTTGCACGGGGGAAACGTTTTTTAGCCTTAATTGGATTCTTTTGGGGGGTTTTTTGGTCCAGGGATTTTGCCTGTTGTTTCGGGTGCCATGGGAGAGGGTGAGAGAGAAAGAGAGAGAGCAACAGGGAGAGGGCTCAGGAATTCGGGTATATAATGGTAGATTTGCTGTCGATGCAATTGGAATGTACACTATATAGGGGTTAATTAACATTATAGATACAGCTAATATACAAAAACTAGACCCTAGGACCCTACGAAATTTGAAGACCCGGCTAAAGATATCTTTAAACCCCAATATTGAAAGCAGGGGCTTACACTTGCACTTGGATCGGCCAGCAATATGATCGTTCTGGGATGCACACCCCATCGGCCACACGTTCCGCCAGCACACGAAGCATGTGGCTCGCCTCGGGCTGGCCGCCTGCATGCAGCCACACACTAATGCTACACGATATTCGGTCGTCCTTATGCAAATCTTGTGCAATATAGCAGCGAACTTTTGCCTGCTAGACGGGCATCGTCCAAAATGCTCCAGCTGTAGCCGTAGGAGGGCTCCCCACCCCCATGATGGCAACAAACGGCTCTAAAGCAAGATATAAGTTAATATATATGTCGGAGCCCCCTAGCTGGAGCCACCTCAGGCCTTCTTCGCCCTCTTTGCCGAGGGGGCAGGTGTCTTGGATTTCGGAACAGTGCGCTTTGGCGGGCTCTTTGGCGGAGGAGGTTTCACCCTAAGTGCACCCGGTTTAGCTTTGGCGGGGCCAGGCTTCGGCTTCACCACTGCACCATCTTTTGGCAAAACCGTCCTCAGGAGTTCAGCGAGTGTCGTGTTTCAGAATTTCAGAACATATACAGTAAATTTAGAGATACTGCAGTCCTTGCCCGGGTCTCCAAGTCGGATGCTTCGATCACCCTTGGTTATAGACACATGCCAGTGCATTGAGTATGTTAGCATATTCAACCCCACACCACAAACTCGATGCGATATTTCTGTAACATATGCAGCCATGAGGCAATCGTTGGCATTTGCCGAGGACAATGTCAATCTCAGCTTCCATCCTGATTGTTTGCAATAGTACATATAAGCTTGGTGATTATAAGGAGATGTAGGCTTAACTTCCGAGCACATCCGATTAAACCAAACTGTCGCCCAAGCTACTCCTCAGTGTAGCCGTCAACCACACCACGGGAGTGGAACGACGTAAGCCGATCGCAGCATTCGTCGATACTCGTGTACATCTGCAGCACTTTCTTCTTCATCCTGAGAGGGAATTAAGATGTTGGGACTACTGTGTATGAGTGATACCTTCATGCTAGTGGGTACATAATTTAAAGTTAAAGTCTAGCGGCCTTGTTTGCAATGTCTCTGCTGAGGCATCTTCTTCGTCGGGCTTGCAGGTGAGGCTCTCGTCGGCCGGCAGCATTTCTTGTAATCTCTTCAATCGTTTTTGGCATGCTTCCAAAGCTTTAAGCAACATAGCTGAGGGCTTAGTCGCCTCCTGAATTTCAGGGTACCCAAGCTTCTTCAAAAGCTTTGTGGTTTCCTCATTTGCAGGGGGCGCATGCATCACTCCATCAGCAGCATCCTCATATGTTTGAGGTCGCGATCCTAGGACTCATGCCAATGCGGCATCACTGCGAGATCTCTGACTTAACGATAAGCACATCATGTGATTGAATCGAAGTTTCGTCATTTGCAAGCAAGTTACCTTCGTGCTGGCCAAAAACTTCGTGCAGGTCGAAGTTGACCTCCAGCTTGTCCGTGTCGGTCTCCATGCTCGTCTCGTCTGTGAGGGTGATTTTGGCGCTTTGCCTGGGCATGTGCGAGCTTGTCTTCGCATATATATGATGCAAATTTGAAGCGTACAGGCTACACAGTGTGCAACAGAGGATCTTCTTGAAGCCTCGAAGTCTTTTCTCGCAGTAGTATCTCAGAACTCCTTTTTTGTAGGGGTGTTTCCTGAGTTGAATGGACATCCACCAACAATTGTCTGTAACAGCCCTGCAAAGAATTTCAGAATGCACTATAAAGATCTCATGGCACGTGTCACGATGAGGTTGGCCTTATCCTTCTCGGCCGCGGCCACACAGGCGTCGATGTCTTCCCTGGGCTTCAGGGCTGTGGTGCACCCTATAAGGTTTTAGGGGTTGGGGAGTTTAGGGTTTGGGATTTGATATCATAGGGTTGAGCTTTACAGGTTAGTTGATATTGTACATATTTAAGCTCATCGTTCTGATCCGACGAAGGACCCGGTAGCACTATCGTTTAGATTAATTAAACTATATATCTGTAATCTATATAATCATTTATATATATATATATAAACTGTACACTATATGCTGGTTATATATAATGTATTATAAGTTTAGTATATACGGTGTGTGTATATATATATATATATATATATATATATATATATATATTATACAAATATATGATATCATATCATATATATATATATATATATATATACTCGATCTCAAACCCTACCAGAATAAATAATATGAATCCACAGAAAAAACGAAAATACAAGGTACATGTAACGTTCATCTTAAGTATGTAGGAAACTCGAATCAAGTATACACATGAAGTCTAGACGAATGTCTTGGCCATCCCGTCATCGGCCATTTCTTGCTTGGAAAGAAATTCGAAGTCCACAGCCATCTCCATCTCCTTGGACCTTTCTGTCTTTGCCGAATATCGCTTCACGAAGAGGTCCTCGCAGTGTGTAGTGTGTACAATTTACAATGTATGCAAGTATACATATGAAGTGCATGCAACCCCCACACAACATGAGAGCAAGCGGTCCGTGTTGTACCCACACTGGGCGAAGAGACGAATTACTCCGTCTTTCGAAGTGCCTCCGTCTTGATACTGTTTTCGTATTTTCTCTGAAACCTTGAACTCACCACGGGCCGTGGGCTCCATGGCACGAGAAAGTCGGCGACTGATTGCCGCTGAGCTTGGTATCGTCGGCACGGGTTGCCCAGGCCCGATTGGTCGTGCAGGTGCAGACTTGACTGCAGCGGGAAGTTGCTTCGGGGGCGGCGGCGAGGGGGCTGGGGACTTGGGCTTCTCAGGAGTTGGCGGGAAAAGCTGGCGTGGCTGAGCATCTTGAGTCCAAGGCGAGGGGCATTCGGATTCCGGTTCGGTTGGGGTGATGGTCCTTCGCAGCCCTAGGTGGTCTGGGGTGTTTTGGGCCTCGGGCTTGCACGAAGCACCTGACATCGTTGAGACCTGCTGCTCAGCCAGAAACCTTGCAGCTTTGGCATCTTCGGTGCGGCACTGATCCTCAAGCTCCTTCAGCTGTGCCTGCGCTAGTGCCAAAGCTGCCTTCTTTTCTGCCAGCAGTTGCCTCTGTCTTTCCAGGTCTCTGACCTTTAGATCCGCTGCTTGATCTCGTGCTGGTGCCTTTGCTTTCGCCTGTTCCTGTGCTTCACGAGCTGCCTGGGCCTTTGCTTGTTCTCGCTCCTTTGCTTCCTGGTCTGCTCGTTCCTTTGCTTCCTGGTCTGCTCGTGTCTTTGCTTCCTCCTGTTCCTTCGCTTCCTGAGCTGCTTGGGCCTTTGCTTCCGCTTCCCGTTCTGCTCGGGCCTTTGCCTCCTGTTCCTTAGCTTCACGAGCTGCTTGGGCCTTTGCTTGTTGTTCCTTGGCTTCACGTTCTGCTCGGGCCTTTGCCTCCTGTTCCTTAGCTTCACGAGCTGCCTGGGCCTTTGCTTGTTCTCGCTCCTCTGCTTCCTGGTCTGCTCGTTCCTTGGCTTCGCGTTCTGCTTGCGCCTTTGCTTTCGCCTGTTCCTTGCTTCACGAGCTGCTTGGGCCTTTGCTTCCGCTTCGCGTTCTGCTTGGACCTTTGCCTCCTGTTCCTTGGCTTCACGAGCTGCTTGGGCCTTTGCTTGTTGTTCCTTGGCTTCACGTTCTGCTCGGGCCTTTGCCTCCTGTTCCTTAGCTTCGCGAGCTGCCTGGGCCTTTGCTTGTTCTCGCTCCTCTGCTTCCTGGTCTTCTCTGGCCTTTGCCTCCTCCTGTTCCTCTGTTTTACGAGCATGGTATGTCCACACAATGTGTAGCATGTCGAGTCGCACAATCAAACATGCCGGCCAGCGACCCTGCCCTGAACCCGCCTCTCGCCCGTCTAGCTGAGATCCATCTTGTAGGGTGGCTTCTTCAGTCTGGCCTTGTTGAAAATCCAGGATGTAACAAAATCTACCCTATGCCCTCTGCTTATGTTGGGTACTGAAATCTAAGGAACCTAACTTAAGGAGTAATGGATGGGGTGTCCAAAAGTTAAGCTAACCAAACTGGTTCAGGCCTGCAGCGGATGGAACTGGATGGGCGGCAGCTTCGCGATGGTGGCCACCGGCTGCATCCTGGATCATATATATATATATATATATTATATATATATTAAATATACATGTATGCAGAGACACACGAACTAAGCATTACAATATTGTATGCTTAGTTCGTGTGTCTCTGCATACATGTGCATGCATGCACAATCTTGGGATGTATATTATACTTATATAGCTAAAGTGACGGTATGCTTCTTGTGGTTCATGGCAGCATACAGTGAGGAGCATGCATTTTTATACTTTTTTAGTCACATGTCGTTGTTTAGAATATTATAGGGCCAGCGAGTGTATAATAGATAATGGTCGGTTCATATGAAGACATACATAATACATGCATGCATGTCTTTTGTGATAGAGGTCAACATGTGTATGTGTGTGTACGTGTGCATGTTACAATATATATATATATATATATATATATATATATATTATACTTAAATCCAAACTTAAAACATAGAAACAAATTGGTGTATATGTACGTATAACTTCAGAGTTCTACAATTTTAAAAGTATATTTATAATTTTTGTAATACTATATATAAAGCTATATATATAAAGCATATAAACATACAATTATATTATATATATTATAATATTATATAGATATAGCATATATATATATAACATATATATATATATATATATATATATATATATATATTACATATATTGTTATTTTCCCTGGTGCCCAGCGACTTGGCCTCCGTTGTGTAGACTTTGGCTTCTTCTGGGGTCATTTGTTTGGATATAGAGGCTATAGTAATTTCGGGCTCGTCTCCATAAACAATATTGGGTGGTGCATACGACATCCTAAACAGAAGTATCTAGCACAGCTTTCGAGACCCAAAAGCCTAGGTGATAAAGCCCATCCGAGCAGTCCTTGGCAGCTTGTAGAACCACCATCTTCTTTCGCAGTTCCTGCCCGGTGCACCCCATTAAAATGTGCAAAGGGTGTGTTGCTTGCTTGTGCAGTGACTACAGGCCTCCATCTGTTGCAAAATCTCCCGCTCATCCTCGGGTGTTTCCTCCTTCACCACCCCATAGGCTGCGACACGATCAAGGATCCCGGCGCCACGGTTTAAGGTCTCCGTAGAGACACCGTGACTCCCTAAACTGTTGCTGGAACTCATCTTGAGCAGCCTCTGAACAGCAGTGACGCCAGGTTCCGCTATTTGACGCCAGGTTCCGCTATAATGACGCCGATTTCCGCTATTGTTTGGGGTCGCCATTTTCCTCTAATTCGCAGTAAAACGCCCAAAAAGGTTGATCAGCACCAGACTGGCCCCATGGATTCATGAGTTCAGTGCTCGAAAGCCTAAGCCCAGGACCCCAGGATCTCGAGTCACCAGTGTAGTTTAGAATTTATATATTATACTATAGAACCCCACTATCATTTCTGTGCTGGTGCTTCGGAACCCCAGAGGCCTCAGGAGACGAAGGAATACTTTGGGATCTGTCCTTTAAAGACTTTCGGAAGCTTTACAGATTTCGCTTGTCGCAAGTAGAAGACCACGTCTTCTAGCTCGGCTTCTTCCCACGCATTATCCCCATAGCTCAGGTTGCTGAACAGCTCGGCGAGGTCTGGAAGTGGCGTGGCCTCCGGAACCTGCCAAGGCCAGGAAAGGGATTGATTAGGGCCAGTTGAACATTAGTGGTGTTAGGGCCGTAGGGTCAGACAGGGCTGGTACAAATCAACTTTCTATATATCATTATATTAAGACATATAATATATGATATATATATATATATATATATATATTATAAGATACACTAATATATGCTATATATATATATATATATATATATATATATATATTAATATTAATATATAATAATCATATCGTCATATCGATTAAGACACTAGCTGCTGCAATGGGATATTATACATACATGGGATTAAATCATAGCCTCGAGCTTCAGGCGTGGAAGACTTCGGGTTGGCTCGATCATGTCCACCATTGTCCGTGCAAAGCGAGGAGGATATACCCTTAGATAGACACAGATGCTGCATGCATGTACTAGACACATGCATTGCATGTGAAGGAGGCCAGCAGGTCAATGCACATACACACACACACATGAAGAACATAAGCTGCATGTGTATACAGCATAATGCAGCTCAGCATCCCTGTCCCTTTCAGTCCAGGGTTCCCTGTAAATCGCTTTCGTCCACCCTTGTCTATATACCGCTTGACACACTGTGGCTTCTTCGACAGAGCATCTCTACAAAGCTTGCCAAGGTCGAACAGCCGCACAAATGGAGACGTGGACCATAGGATGCTTCGCTTTGGGTGCCGGTGGCCGAAATGTCGCATCCAAAACCTTTGCACGTAGACCTGAGTATGTATATACCCTATAGGAACCCTAAATTGATCTAGTGATCGAGGACGACTCATGCGTACTGTGGTCGTTACATGAAATCAATCGAGACACTTTCACACCTCCTTTCTTCAAAGCAACAAACAACCATTGAAAGCGAGGATAAGATCCAATCACAGAACTTCCTGGATTCTCCACGAAGAAATGATGACCCAGGGCCACCAGAAGGGCCAGCAGCAGCATGCTCCTGCAACACGGCTTCAGAAGTATATCTCATTTAAGATCTTAAGGCTTGGGGTTTAGGGTTTTAAGTTGCAGCACTGCAACGACTTACACATTAACAAGCTTGCCGGCCTTGATGTTGCAGTGTTGGCTTCTTGAACCGAAATGAGACGAGTATTTCCCCATGGGGTGACTTCAGTTCTTCTGCTCGTGCCTTTGTTGATGCTGACGAAGGTACTGCATTCAATACCCAAGATAGCCAAAGCCCCTTTGTCCATAGAGCCCGCCAAGATCATCAAGACGGCCAACCTCAGATTCATTGATCCTGGCCAGCCATTTAACAAGCTAGCAGGTCACCTAGCTTGAATGTGCACACATATTCGGAACAAGTTGCACGAAACCAGCATTACCATTCAGGCTCAGAGCAGAAAACTCGCCTTCATCATATTTCATATCCGCAGCTATCGCCTCATAGCCCGTGCCCTGAGCCATTCTGGTAATCCTTGCTCGTCCCGCGAATAATTCGATGATGTCGTAGGACTTAAGCGCGAAGAGAGGCTTTGGGTCCATATAGAATGCCATGATCACAATCGCAATAAATGCCTGAGGTGACGAGATTCAAGTTTAAGGCAGTTCATGGATCGAGTGCACAGATCGCACATGCCGATGCAACGGTATAACATTCAATCTGCAGAAGAGAAGCTTTCGGCACAGACATGTGCACCAATCGCCGCACACATTCATCGAGCTGTGCGGCCGTGATCATCGCAACCACACGAGGCTGCACAATCTTAGAAGCCCTCGACGTAGCAACCACATGACAGGCATGAGTACAAAGCAGAATCTATATGCATGCCTTGTCAGCACGGCGCATGTAGCAGCTGCTGAGCTTGATCATCGTCACAAACAGGTTTCTCGTGCATCTCATCATGATTATAAATGCCATGCAAACAACTGGCACATGTTCCGATGAAGCCTGATGCGATGCAGAAGCCCGCCTTCGTCCAAGGTCGAAGGAAGCTGGCCGCAGCGGGCCAAGAAGGCTTGGCCACGCTTCATGGTCCAGCCTCGGAGTAATGATAGCAGTAAGCCAGAAATAGGTCCCATGCTGCAGTGTGCAGGCATGCCCTTAGGTGCAGTCGTGAACAGACCATGTAAACAAAGCACGGATATACAGACGGACTTCAATTTTCATCTCCACTGCTCTTCTAAGCCTGACTCCCCATGGCAACAGCTGCTGCAGCAATAGGCTGCGCATGCGATCGATCTCATGAATGACGACAGCTCCCGCACACCCATGGCCCGCAACATCCACATATGTAGATGCCGCAGGATCAGCACCCCAGTGTGCGCACACCGGCTGGCCAATTGAAAATGCATTGGCATGCACTTTCCTATAGATTTGCTTTGCAGATCACCCAGATCCCTTTAAAACTAGTATGATATGATATTATCACATGTTATAACAGAGTACATGTAGCGATCGATAAACTCCGAAGCACAAATTAAAACAATCATTCGAGCTTTCAATCGGGATCTGTAGGATAGTGAGCCAAACAGAACCCCTTACTCCTCCTCTGGAAACGTCTTCAGGAATTCTCGGGCGGCCTTTGTGGTCAACGACATGTACTTCTGGAAGCTGCTGCCCTTCTGCTCCATCAGCGTGGGCTTGATGTGGCTCCAAAAGCTGTCCTGATGGCAATTGGGAATGTTGGTGCCATGGGAGGCAATTAATCTGGATTGTCGTGTGGATGTTATCGGTCTACCGGTTGTCGGAAACCCCAGCCCGAAACCCTGAACCATTGAGAACCCAAACCTGAAGGCCTAAAGCAACATGGGAATAAGGCTGGCGTGGTTAGTCCTAGAAGCCCTAATGACAGCGAGTGGCTCGGGGTGCACGATTACAGTGGGGCACTAGCTCAAGATCCAACCTGAAGGTCCCAAAATCTCAAAACCCGAAGCCCGAAACACCTATATAATACGTATACATATAAATGCTATATATATATATATATATATATATATATATATTATTATATATATATATATATATATATATATAAACCCCAAACCCCTAAACCCCCCATTCCCCTAAACCCTCAATCCCTCAACCCTTCCTTGCTTTAGGGACTCCATGTTCGATCTATATAATATATGCAGATATTCTAATTTATATGTTCTAGATACAATAGATGCATGCCTAGACAGACTATGTAAAAAAGAAACTCAATATGTGGTGTTTGCTACTGTACATGTACACATCGATCACAACACTCACGGTGAACCCAACATATGCACATCGGGCCCCGTTCAATACTCGAGCCTCGTACATATAGGGTTCTCAAAGGCTCAGGAAAGTTTGGGGTGTGTGGTTTAAGTCGTTATTACTAGAGTTTAAGGGTTTCGGGTTTTAAGGTGGCTGAATATGTAATTTATATAGGGTACGTTAGGGTGCCTAAGTTCAAAGAAAATTTCTGTCTGCTAGCTGTCCTGGCGACTGGCACCAAATCGAGGGCTGATCTCTGTGTTGTAAGCATCCCGGATGGCTTGCCACTGGTTGAGAGCATCGGGGGTCTGGGGCTTGGCCCGCCGCGCAAAGCTTTTATCCTCAGGTCCATGCCTGATTCTTTTCTTTGTCTGAACATCATCATCATCATCACCATCTTCATCTGGCTTCTTCTTCGGGGCTTTCTTCTCTGCTTTTGGGCTTGGCTTCCCTTCACCTGGGCTTTGTTTCCCTCCACCTTTCTTCCCCGCACCTTTCTTTCGTTGTTCTTCACCTTCTTTTGATCTTTCTTCGAGGCTGGCTTCGAAGAGGCATCACTCTTCTTAGGCGTGGTCTTCTCCTTCAGGCGAGTCCTCCTGGGGGCCTCTGTTTTGGGAGGGGTCTCGAAATCCCCATCTTTTCCATCATCATCCTTCTCCTCTTCCTCCACCTCAGTGCCCTTGGCCTTGGGACTCGGAGTCTCGACTGGGCCCTTTGCAGCCGAGGACGCACGGCCACGGCCACGACCGCGGCCGCGGCCTCGCCCGCGGCCACGACCTCGCCCCTTTGGAGCAGCTTCGGCTTCAACAGCTTGTGCTTGCAGCAGTCGGCATGGATTCCCCTGCCCGAAAGTAGCCAATAACGAACGAGTGTAATAGCGACCCATGTACCCAAGACAATCGACCAACAAAATATCGTAACATGCACTGCCATGGTCATGTGCAAGCCTGAAACTCCGCCACATCAAAGTCTTCCTCTGAGGCAGGCTTTCCTGCTGCCTCATCTGCATCGGCGGCTGCTGGCTTCTTTGCTTCGGCCTGCCACGGGGAACAAGGGACTCGGCAGCATGACAATTTAAGGGACTCGGCCCAATTAAGCCCCCGCCTCAGCCTCCCCCAAATCATCGTTGTCATTCCCCGATGGATCAGCCGAAGGGCTGTAGTGACGTGTGCCCAAAGTAATGCCGGAGAGCGCATCATCATTATCATCACCATCGTCGTCACTAATGGTGAACACGTGATTCTGCAGCCCATCCAAGCCAGGCAAGCCCATGATGTCGTGGGGCAGTGTGTCCACATTGGATGTGTCTAAGTTGTGTGCGGGGCATGCGAGATTGATCATAATTATTCAGCGAAGCGAGCACTAAAATCGTGAATGCATCCGAGCAGCCAATTGCACTTCCGCACCGACGGTCTCGAGCAGTTTGCAGTGCATTCCTGAGCTTTCAATTGTTCACTATGGGCGGACATGCTATGTATGGTACAGATCGATCGGCCACTCTTATAAGGCAAGGTTCTGTAACACATGCAATTGCCAATCAATTGCGGCCATCTCATCCTCTGGATCCAAGGCTTCCTCTTCGACTGCCATCGGGCCTGCATCGGAGCTCGAGGCAGCAGGGCCAGCTTCAGCAGGGGAGTCCTCGGGATCACGCCCAGCAACACCACTGCCATCATCCATGACGACATCCTCAGCCACGGGGTAGGGATCAGATTCGTCGTTCAGCGCATCCTCCTCATCCTCCGCTGCACCATCGGCATCTGCACCCCAAGAAGCTGTCATAACATCGAAAAGCACGTGCAGAGATCGGTCCTTAGCTGTGTAATATTTAATCCAGGATATATCTAATTACTCAAGTTTTGTACGGATATACACGATTGTACAATTCTGCAGAGAATCTCGCAACTGTCCAATAGGGGATCTCCACCGTCGCATGGCTAGGCTTGAAAGCCTTTTCACACCCCATGCATCAACATACACGGCGACCGAACGGTTGCTGGTGCCGGGGTTCATCATCGTATGTAGGCCGAGCACCTGTGCCAGGGTCACAGACTGATCACAGCATAGTGGCAATTACACGGTTCATGTTATATGGCAACATCATGCAATGGGGCCTCTTGTTTCAGCCAGTCAATCGGCATAGATTTGCACCCATATTGAGTTGTGTGGTTGCCCCAAATCTCCAAAGCCAGCTTGATGACTGGAACGTTCAGCCCAAGAGCTTTCAAGCTCGCGGCTCCCACCAAGTTGGCCGATGGCCAAACCAGAAGGTGGGACTTATTTGTCCTGAAGCATGTCCGGATATCATTGTCGGCCTCCCATGTCGTGGCCAGCACATTCTCTTGAGGCCAATCCCGTGCGGGATTACGGCGCACTCGAAGCAGGGCTCCCTGGGCACCCGCTTCAGAATCAGCCATCGAGCTCAATCCCTCGATCAGATTCTATCACACGTTTCACCTGAGCCCCTCTAGCAGACAGGTATACCAGCATGCTCAAACCCAAACTGAAGCTGACATCTTAATCTACCGCTCCTGGGTCCAGTGCCGTCGACTCCTTCAATCCAGATCACACCTGCGCGAAACGGGTCTTGTAGAAGCTTTACTGTGGGGCTGTATTTTGGAGGCCTGTGGGGGATGTCGCAGCACCGCGGGACCACCACAAAGACCTAGGCAATGCACAATCAGAAGATGATGTGTTTAGGCAACATAAACCGATCTGGGTAGGCCCCCAACTCGTCCACAGAGCAAAATGTCAAAACCAGGAAGCCGCAGCAGATAAAGCCAAGTCTCCCGAATAAAAAAAATCAAAGAATGACCGCCTCATAGGCAGCCAGTCTGCGCAGCCTGCGTGGCCAGGCCGTGGCTTTCGAATCTCCGACAATATTGCGATTTAGAGTGTTATACAAGGGTACATTGTAAGAGATATATATATCAGGCCTTCAAGAAGTCGCCATTGAATCAATCGACCTGCGCAGCCAATAGATAGCCCGATCTAGTTATTGAACTTGTGCAGGTGAGGCAATGTTAGGTCGTGCTGGAAGATTTTCCCCACTGCTCACTGTGCTTCAGATCTGTAAACGTATTTGATCTTGCAGGCTGTAGGCTTCCGTTGACAATCAACTGTACTGCAGCCGCATCGATCAGAGATCTCGAAGACTTCCCCCAGCCCCTTGAAGCACCGACTCATTGCCGTCTCGATAACTCATATGGCAGGCAGCTCCTTCCCGAGGATATGATCACCTTGGCTTCGCTAAGGGAAAAAATACTCGGTGCTGGGTTCGGGCTTCCTGACATCGATCCCTGTAAAATCCTAGAATTAAATACTCTAGCACTTCAGCCATGGTACCTAGACCATTCTTGAACATTTCCACGAAATGCCGACAGATGCCATCGCATTTGATATTTTCGATGATGTCCGTCATGAGCTTGTCCGGTGCGGGGACATCCTGATGTAGCCCGGAGGTGTAGTGCATATCCTATTGGGTCTCTACTATAAGGGGCCGATGCTGGCTTGCGCAACTTAGGTTACTAGTCTATAACCTGGATCGATTTAGCTGTCGGGGTCCTCTGGCATTGGATAGAGAGCTTCTGCCGATATGTTCCAGAAATCGTTGGGCAATCGGAGCAATCCTTCAGGTTGAGTTGCATAAGGAACGAAGCATCAAAGGTCCTATATCAACTGTAGCCGGTCCTTGGTTATGTGCCATAGTCACACTCCTTGCAGAGCACGAAGCCAACATCTTGGCAGCCATCCTATCGATCGGTCTACCTACAGCACGTCTAAGAAGGATCCTCGAGCAGTCAGGCACAGCTGCAGGTAGGATGGACTCGGCAGTACATGTTCCCAAACCTGCAGCAACCGCTAGTGCACGGCTGGATGGGAGGGCGCACCTGCCCTTCGAGAAGGGGCAATCACAAAGCATGCCCGGCAAAGGGCCCAAAGCTGCACGAGCCAGCACACAACCGCTCGGAGTTTTGAGCGATCATCGAGCACAACAACCGGAATATGTATCGTCGATATATATACTATAGATCATGTTACAATAGCCGATATACTCGTCTCAGAAACCTTAATTGTAACCCAGAAATCGATAGAAATCTTTCTGGACGGCCCGATAATAGCTATATGAATCTTGCATCCAACTACTTGAACTATCGTTTAAAGCCGCCAAAACCCTTCAAAAGCCAATAAACGCTATATAGCATTTTTCGGGGTTTTAACCGAAATAACCATTAATCCCCAAACCATAGGTAATTCGGCTACCCTAGGGTTGTCGAGGAAACTGTGATATGCGCACTTCATCCCACGAATCCTCCTCAGACTCAGACGTACAGAGGCCTAGAGCTTAGATACGTCTGTTGTCAAGCCACGTAGCATCCTTCTTTGTACCACAACCCTGGTTTGCTGTCTAGGGTCTTCTCCTGGCCAACGGCGCCTACATGCACTTCGAAGCACCGGGAAACGAGGCAGGAAGTATACTCTCGTTTTCTACGTTGCAGCGAGCGCCAACTCTCGAGCATCCAAATCATGCAGTTGGATCGTCAGGTGAAAGGAGTAGGAGCACGCCTTAGCGCGCCACCATTAAGCCCACGCTCATGCCAAGAAGCCAAAGCCGTACGACAGTTCCCGACCCTCTGAAATTCTGGAGGCCCACTTATCAACACGGAGGCTGCCATCACATACTGTAAGCTTCGCAAACCTTACAAAACTACTCTGATAAGCAACGTGAATCTACCCGAAACCCTAAACAGGCTGGGAAATCCCCGCGCCCCTATTTCAGACTCAGACACCCATATGCACCCCAGGTCGGCAGTTCTGAACCCTTTCCACTGAGGCTTTCTTCGAAAAGTGCAGGGCTCCCTTCGATTCGAGGTCTTCAGTGTAGGGATCCTCTTTCAGGTCCTTTTCACTGGGAATTGGAGTGCCATACTTTAATACTCTTTTTGGACCTGTTCCTTAAACGGAACCAATTATGAAATACAAGCCCATACTTTGTTTTCCCGGGTTACTTCGAGAGCGTAGTCCACAGGCCCTATACAATTCCGGCTTATTCAGTCCTAAGCAAACCCTTAACCCTAAAACCCGAAACCCAAATCCTAAAACCCTAAAGCCCGAAACCTAAATCCTAAAACCCTAAACCCTAAAAGCCCTATAACCATTGAAGCCAGTCGGCCCACACCCCTAAGCACCCAGAGATCTTTGCAGGAAGGCTCCATACCTGCCTTCGAAGCCTTCTGCGAACGGCTCGCACCAGAGCTGCGAGCACCCCAGATACTTTGGTTTTATAGGATGGAAGGGTTCGGGAGGAAGGGTGTTCCAGTCGTTTGAAGGATGTTACTGTAGAACGGCTCAGGATCTCAGGGTTAGGGGCGTGGCAATTCAGAATTTCGTCGTGCAAGTTGCACAGTGTTCTTTTGTTACTTTGTTCTGGGGTGTTGGGTTTGCAGCGGCTCGTGGCTGCAGGAGATTCAGATCAGAATCCTCAGCCATGCTTGCTTTCGAATCACGAGGGGCTGTTAGGGTTTCGTGGTTAGGGTTTGGTTGCCTCAAGATGTTTGAGGTCCGAGTTTCGTGGTCTGTAGGGGCTATGCTACAGTATGAGGCTGACTTTCCCCCGCCATTGCTTCCGGAAACGCGTTGATCAGTGTTGTGCGGAGTGAGGTTGCAAACGACGTGGGTTACCGGGCAAACCTTAGTGAAGCTGTGGCTGACATCCTTCAACCAACTCCTTTGTGCCGAAAGCTCTCAGCCACAGGAAGCAAGAGTTGGGAGAGGGAAGGGTGCGTGGCGAGATAGACATTGCTGCCAGTTTTTCCTGATGTAACATCGCTGCCTGGATTTGACTTCAGCGTTTGAAGGCTTTAATAGAGAAGGGTTCCATCCGGAAGCTTTCGCTCCACTGATGCCCAAGCTCGTCGTTCCCAAAAGCTACTCAGAAGCTGAATGAGTACACTTTTCACTTGTGGGGGGGACAATGTTACCCCATATTCAAACTGAAAGTGTACACCTTTTCTGGGCTTGCGATCTCAGTATCTAAGGCTATGTGGACGAGGAGTTGGAAAAGCTCGGCAGTGCACTGCGAGCCGAGTTGGCTGAGGTCAAGTCCCAGGCGCAACAATCTTAAGCATTAGAGCCGGGCTTGAGGTTATACTATACTAGAAGAATATGGGGTTTGCAGGGCATAGTCTTGCCTCGGAGATTTGCTATACTATCAGCATGTGGGGTGTATAGGGATTACCAAAAACCAGGTGCAAAACCTGCAGCTCCAGATTTCCAACGGTGTTCGGGATGGGAAAAACCAAGCCGGGGGGCCGCTAGTTTCTCGGCAATATTGGAGAGGCGCGAAGACGTGGAGCCCGATAGAGCCGTGAGATGTGATGAGATATGTTTGGTTCCCATGCGTCTCTGATAGTCCCCCCCCCTCTCTCTCTCTCTCTCTCTCTCTCTCTCTCTCTCTCTCTCTCTCTTTCTGTCTCTTTCTGTCTCTATCTCTCTCTATCTATCTATCTATCTATCTATCTATATACAAATATATATATATATATATATGTATGTATGTATGTATGTATATATATATATGTATGTATGTATGTATGTATGTATGTATGTATGTATGTATGTATGTGTACATTTTCTTTATAGTTGTTTATTTATCTCTCTCACTCCCTCTCTCTTCCTCACATATGTGTATATGCATATATATATATATATATGTATGTACACATGCATATCTTTATGTACATATATACACGCACACACACACACACACACATTCATGTATAACCGAATTTGCATAAGCCCATCCATGCATGCTTACCTAAACATATGACCGATGTCTACGTATGTCTTCATACACCTGCATGCATGCATTTGTGTATGTATATATGTATGTATGTATGTATGTATGTGCATGTGCGTAACTACACGCATATATGCATGCATACATATATATATATATATATATATGTATATATATACATACATACATACACACATATGCATGATGTCCGTGCCTATATCGATATCCCTGTCTTTACCACTATCCCTATCCCTATGGAAATGTCTACTTGTCTGCATCTGTATCTTTTTCTATGTTCATATTCAGATCAGTGTCAATACAGATTATGTCTGTTTACCTGTCCATTTGTCATCTACCGATAAATCTGTCTGGCTGTCTACTTGTACCTATCCATCCTTTCCTATCTTTTTACTTGTATTTTTCTGTCCGCCTATCTGTCTATCTTTCTATCAATCTCTCGCGCTCTCGCTCTCTCTCTCTCTCTCTCTCTCTCTCTCTCTCTCTCTCTCTCTCTCTCTCTCTCTCTCTCTCTCTCTCTCTCTCTCTCTCTCTCTCTCTCTCTCTCTCTCTCTCTCTCTCTCTCTTTCTCTCTCTGTATATATATATATATATATATATACATATATCTATCAATCTCTCTCTGGGTATGTATAAATAAATAAATATATATATATATATATATATATATATATGTACATACACATACATACATATATCTATATATACATATGTGTGTGTATGTATGCAGGTTGGTAGGTAGGTAAGTAGGTAGGTAGGTCGGGTAAGTTATTGGGCAGATGGCAGGTGGGTAGACGGTCATGTTTCCAAAAGCCCAGGTGTCAGTGTCCTTTGACGAGTTGACCAACTCGAAGAACGGAGCAGCAATCGAGCACGAGGCAGACGTGAGCATGCAGGTTCACGTGGTGAAATCAGGCACCAAAGAGGCCGAATCCTCTTCCAAAGCGGACCTGCAGCAGGAGTTGATCTGCTTTGACCGAAAGAGTGCCTGGTCAATTCCCTTGGTCATCTCTTGGAACAACTTTTCTGAGAGTTGTTTTGCATGCGCACTCCTCATCGTGAATGTCGCAATGCAAAGCCTGTTCACTCTCATTATCGCTTCCAAAGAGTTCCTTGGCACAGACTTCTCAGAGAATCTGCAGGACGCACTCGTGTGGCGCCGTAGTTCCGCTCATGATGTCCAGTACGTGGACCTTGCGGGGAAAAGCTTGGCCACCAGGGTGTGCGATGAGGATGGATCCTTGATATACTCCACCAAACAAGCCGTGCTGGTCAGCGAGATCAACAGTTATCTCGGTCTCGGAAAACTTGGGCCGGAGGGATTTGCAGTGACATCCTTTCAACCGGGGGTGTTGCTGGCAGTGCTTTGCATTCTCCTTTGGATCATTTGCATCGTCCGGGAGTTGCGGAACGTCTGGTATGTCTTGCAAGCAGTCTTGTTCGGCCACATGCAGACAGCCACTGAAGGCCGGCAAGGGGTGCAAGCCGTGTCAGGACGGCGGGCTGCGGCTATGACCTTCGTGTGCATTGGCCGAGCAACGGTGGCTTGTGCACTCATGGTATCAGGAACCTTGTTCTTCTTATTGTGACCATTGACATTGTTGTGATTGTTACTACTGTAATTCGTTTAATGGCTATCCTTATATTCTTATTCTTTGTTCATAATGGTATCAGGAACCTTGTGGCTATCACGCACAACCTCCATCACGGAGCTTATGCTCAACTCTGTGGCTCTCGAGGCAGTGTTGCATGTGGATGAGTTCATTTTCACCGCCTTTGTGCCGACAGAGCTACAGCAGCAAATCCAGAAGTTGCGTCCAGTTATGATGAGGAAGAGCCGTCGATGGCCTCGTTTGGAGAACTTCGTTCTTGCTTGCACCCTCATGGCCGGACTTCTTCTGCCATACCTCTTGCTTTTGTCACCTCTCACGAAGGACATGCTGGCGGTGAAGAATCAACTCTGTGGCGGAAATCTGCTCTTTGCTGTGGGCCAGAACAACCTTGTCGTCGCCCACTCGCCGACGGCCAGCGCCAGCGGCGAGGACTCCTTAGTGAACAACGGGCAAGCACTGGTCCAAGCCGCAGCAATGAAGTACCTCAAACTGCCGTCACCTACTTTTGCGGTCTGCAGGTTTTGTGTATAAGCAATAAATCCTGATACATGATTTATGGCGGTTTAGGGTTTAGGGTGGGGACGCTACAAAAGCTTTGGTGGTGCAAGGTATGCCTTTCCAGCAGAGTCAGACAATCTTGCAGCTGCTCTTCAGTTCCCTCATCTGAGCGTCCTGCAAGGGTGGATGCCTCAGAGGTATGACGAGTCTTGGTTCTTGCTCAGTTTAGGGTTTAGGGTTTTATTTACTGTTGCCACAACAATGAAGCCATAATCTTCATACTATAGATGAGTCCCTATTATGGTAACTTCAATTAAGTTCCCTAGCAAGAACCCAGGAGTGGGTGTACACCTTCGACAGATGCGTCAGGCATGGGGTGGACTCGGACTTCTCTATCTTCCTAGCCGCTGCCGCTTTTGAAGCAGGCTTTCCAGCTGCGCAGCGTTGCCAGGAGCCGAGGGGGCCCCCTGCGTCTGGAATGGACTTTCTGTAAGGGTGCATGTACCCATATACTATACACTTTGGCCTTAAACTTACCTTGGGTTAGTAGGGAATGGAGGAATGGGGTACAATTATAACTACTATTACTACCATTCTTCCATTCCCTACTAACCGAAGGTGAGTAAAGTATACTATATGGGTACATGGACCCTTATAGGGTTTGGAATGAGTTCTGAGAGTAGACGTTGTGTCTGGTTTCGCGCTTTGTGCAGGAGCTAAAGCCGCTCTGCAGCGAGAACATTAGCCTGCTCGCTTTCACGAGTTCCGCAGCAAGGTGGGTGGTTGTCAAAATTTGGGTCCTTTTTTGGGTACCCTATAGACTAGGCGCCGTATTATACTAAGGACCCAAAAATAAAAAGGGACCCTAATATTGAGAACCAGCCAGGTGGTTGCGAGTCGCTTGCCCAGATGAGTGCGGTTGCACAGATCCGTTATCAACACCGCTTTTGAAGGCTCCCGCGCACGGGTGCCGTGGAGCTTGCATCCAAGAAGCCTACGGATTCAGCTACTCCGTAGTAAGTCCCCTCTACGGCAACGTGCCAAACTTCACCTTGGGATGCAAGGATGCAGTTCCTGGGCCAGGCTGGCGACACTTCTGGGACAACTACCTCGACTATGTATCCGCCGAGGTCGGCTTTAACTACTCCACAGTGCAGTCGCTTGTAGACTGGGTCGCTTTGGCGCGAAATGCGGGCTGCATGGCCTTGCAGTTCTCGCCGTTGGACTTAGCCGGCAATCAGTGGTGCAGAGGCAAACCCCCCAAAACCCCAAAACCCTTAACCCTATACCCTTATAGAATCCCTATAGATCCCTTTAAGGGGTCCCCATTAAGGGTCCCTCCTTCTCCCCTTTGAGGCAGCCACAGATACCGGCCCCTGGCATGGTTTTGCCCGGAGACTTGTGGGTGCGCAACCTCCGGAAATAGTGAAACTAGGTAGGGCTTTGGGACATTTTATATTTTCCCTTATTGGGCCTAAGAGGATCTCATTTACTAATATTTTTCAAAGGCTCTAAAAGCCCCACCTAGGAAAGGGATCACTTCTGCTATGCCTACGACTACTGCCCGGTGAACGTGATGCCCAACGAAACGGACGCCTTCTGGTCAGTGGCGCGTAAGCATGACTTGCTGAAGCCTTTGTTGAATCCAGAGCTATTGTCCGTAGGCAATGCCTAGCCACAGGATTTCACCAGAAATATTTTCGGGCGTTATCCAACATGCCTCAGTAATTTGTGGCGCTGCTACCGCTGCCAAATGGCACCAATCAGCACTCGCCTTGCGAGAGGAACTGAAACAGAGATCCTGACACAAAGTGCGCTTCTCAAAGCCCCCGACCCCTGAAACCCTACCATAGGGGCCTGGAAGACCACTTACGTATAATATTTTGGGGGGTTCCTTATTATAATATACATAGTATAAGGGGCCCCAAAACCCCAGTCTAATCATTAAGGCCCCTATGGTAAGCCACCAGGCAGCTTTGTGTTGAGGGTGAACCAGTCTGCTACGTCGCAGAAGACCCAGACGACGAGTGGAGCTTCCCGGCCGACACTAATGTGAGAGTTTTCGAAAATAGGGGGACCCGAATACAGTACCCTAGATAGTAGGATCCTTATTATAAGGGCCCTAAGATATGGTACCCCTAATTCTCCGAAACTCCCATGTAGGAACCTGATTAAGAGACCTTGGGCTTTTATTAGGGTTCCTTAGATGAATCCTGCTATTCGGGGGTTCTAGGCCCAGGGTTTCTTAATCAGGTTCCTGCATTCGGGCCTAAACAACTGGGGTCAGGCTTTTGGTGGAGCTTCGTTTCAGGGTTTAGGGTTCAGGAGTTTTGGGGTCGGGAGTTTAGGTTTTCGGAAACTAACATTGCCTTGGTGTGGAGTGGTGTATGACAAAACCATACGGTTTGCCAGCACATGCGCGGTTTTGTGGCACACTGGCACTCAACAAGTGGAATCGTGAAAAGGTTAGTGGACACTCCTATTGGTATCATAATTACATGGCATGTTGTGGGTTGAAAGGTAGCATCGTTCTGATGATGTCTGGTGCAACTGTCATGGCACCAGTGTCACTTCTGTGTTCATGCTTGCTGAAGTATTCATTGCAGCCTATGCTTACGTTCAGCTTAGGACAATCACTGCTCCTGTGCCTGAACGAACGAAGGCTGCTTGCTGCCGCTGCTTCGGTTGATGATAGAAATCCTGCATTACCCATAATAAGGAACATACCATAATTCCCATAGTTTAGGGTCCTATTAAGGTAATGCAGGATTTATATCATCAACAGCTGCAGCTGCTCCACATTGTCATTAGGCAACGGGCACCCTTCCCTCTCGCAGCGAAACGTGTGTGTCTAATAGGATTGGTGAGTGTATAAACGGGGAACTACTACCATACTATACCGTACTATACTATAGTATACGATACTATTTATACGACACCATGGTGGACACATGCTAGGTTTTCTGCCATTTTTATTCCACTACATATTGTATTCTTTTCGGTTGTATCATGATATGTTCTGTTTTATTCCACTCTACTCTACTCTACTCTATTCTAAATTTGTTATTCTATATTTTCGGGTTCTAGGCCCGGGGCTTCTCAATCAGGTTCCTACATTAGCAGTGATTCCTAATATGCAAACCCTACATTCGATAATGTCGGTACTTTGTTCCCTCTTTGGGTATATGGGTGGATTACGCCCGGAGCATCATGGAATGCCCTACAGCCTAAACCCTAAACCGGAGCTGATTGCTGATTAGCAGTGTCTGCCGATACCTTGACTTGCATCTACACCCTAAACCCTAAACTCCGTCCTACGAAACTCCACAAGAACTGGAAAGAACCCCAAGCCTCACACTGAACCAGGAGCTCAAAGGGGAAAGGAGGGACCCTTAATAAGGACCCCTTAGGTATATACCCCTGATATAGCTATTATATAGCCCATTATATAGCCCATTATAGGGTAGGGGTCCCCATTAAGGGTCCCTCCTTTTTCACTGAACCAGAAGCCCTGCAAAACCTAGAAACCTACTCAAGCCCAAGATCCCAAGTCGGACTGTACCTCTATGATCAAACCCTTCAAGCCATGAAAAGAAAATGCCCATGGTGTCGTAAATATAATCAGTGTAGTAATGTAGTATATTATAGTATATATAGTATAGTAAAGTATAGTCTAGTATAGTATAGTATAGTATAGTATAGTATAGTTTAGTAGTAATCCTCTAAACCCTAAACCCTGCAACCCCAAACTCTTCTTCTCAGGCGCCGGAGAGTACCTGGGCGGATTTGCACTCAGCCTCGCTTGGCGCCACGGCCCCGCCACAGCCCCGGCAAGGCTCTCGGAGCACTGCGTCTTCACAGGGAAGGCCGGTGAAGACTTGAAGCAACCCTATTTAGGGCCTAGGGTGATTACAGGGAAACCCTAAAATATGGGGGTTAGGGTTCAGGGCTTAGGGTAATTATAGGGAACCCTTGAATTTTGGGCTTAGGGTTTAGGGTTTCGGCCTTAACCTGAATTGTTAACCTTGAACCCTACATAGACCCTGAGCTCTGGACCCTGTAAGCCAAAAACCGTGTAAGTACAAACCTTACAAACCCATATAACTCCTGGCCCTAAACAACTCGAGGTTTCAGACCAAATGAGCTTTACGGTAGGGCTTCAATGCTTTGGATCTTTGGGGTTCAGGATTTATTGGGAGCTTTAGGCTTTCAGGGCTTTAGGATTTCTGTTGTCTTCGTGGTTAAGGCTTGGGTACTGGCCCCACCCTGTAACAGTCTATATCCGAGGTCATCTTAAGGGCTATATACAAACACATTGTAAATATAGGGGTCATATTAAGCGCTATATACAAACATATGGTAGATATTGCTTAAGTGTTGCAGAGTGCGGGCAGTACCCAACTTAAGACTCTTGGGGTTGATTGGGGTTTTGGCTTGAGGGTTTGGGGCCGCAAGCCCAGCAAAGCCCGGCCATCCTCTGCTGAAGTACCGAGTAGGTAATTTTTTGCTTAAAAATGCTGGGGCATTATCCTCCCGATACCTGGGCCCACAAGAAGCTACCACTTTAGAGTTTTGTAGGAGGAAATCATAGTAAGTCGCCCCCCCCCCCCCCAACAGGGAGGGTTTTACGCGGTCCAGGAACTCATGGGACACTGGACAAGTATGACACCCAGCAAGAGCTTAAGCTCCTGCAAGCCCAAATCCTAATCATTGTGAAGCCCTAGGGGTAAATAGAAATATTTTTTACTTTTTGGTGATTATAATCCCTAAGAAACAGCTAAAATTATATTTTCTGCTAGGGTTCTAAGTTCAGTATAGAAGTTCGGAGTTCGGAGCTTCCTAAATCCAAAGCCAAAATCGCCATAGATCGAAGCCTCCCACCTGAATCAAGCCTGAACCCATTATCATCTTACCTACCGTTGGTTAGTAGTAGGGAATGGAAGAATGGTACTGTAGCAGTAGTAGTTATAATTGTACCCCATTCCTCCGTTCCCTACCCCTGAGGGTCCATGTACACATATAGAGATACATGGGCCCCAAAGTACCTATATAGGGACTACATTAAGGCCAATGTATATACTATATGAGTACATGGACCCTTGAAGCTTTCTAGTTCTCCACTCCGACAGGTCTTGGATAAAGTCTGGTGCCTGGCATCGGGGCAACAGTACCTTGTGGCCTCCTACCGGCTGCGCGATGCCTTGCCTGAGACACAAAAAGAGTTTGTTGGGGTTTCGGGCTGCGAACAAACCCACACAAAACCCTAGGAAGCCTTGTTGGTCTGTTTTAGGCGAGGATAGCTAAAACCCTATAAACCCTAAACCCCCTAAACCCCAAACCCTAAACCGCTACGCAGAGCGACCGTCACAAGCACCCACAGGGTGTCAGCGTAAGCCAGCGTATCCGCAGGTCGACAGGGCCATCGCTTTAGTAAACCCTACCCCCCCCCCCAAATGGCCCCTCAAACCTTAAACCCCCTCAACCCTCAAAACAAAAAGAACAAAATGGCCCCTAAACCCTAAAACCCTAAAAGCAAAATGGCCGCGTCAGCTCCGCAGGACGCCGAGGACGGCCTCATTGTGAACTTGAAGCCAGACTCGGAAGAGACGCTCTGACAGCATTTCGTTTTTTTTTTTTCTGGGGGGGAACGTGGGCTGTAGTGACACGCGCTCCATAAACTTCATCTTGAGATCCTCATCCCTGAACTCTGAACCTTTACCCTCAACCACTCGTGGAATCCTTCTTCCGCGAACGAAGCTACGATCTGTGTTAGGGTAGGATGTTCCTTGCCCGGGCTTGGGGTTGAGATGTGTTTTCTGTCGGGTTTGTCGCTTAGTGCTCAACTTTTCTACGAACGGGTCTAGAGTTTCATGTATACAGGGATGCCATTGAACTGTTGATGATATGAATCCTGCATTACTTTAAGGAGCCTAGACTATGGGAATTCTGGTATACTCCTTATTGTGGGTAATGCAGGATTTATATCATCAACCGAAGCATTGGCAAAGTCGGCGGAAGTCTCCCCGCAGGAAGGCCCAGAGGCCAGACGACAATATGAGGTCAAGACGGGTTCGCATTTCAGGTCGAGTATTCCTGAGAGTGTGGCATTAATGTCTGCGTGGTGGATGTATGTAGGTATGGATGGATGGATGGATGCACCGATGTCTGTCTAGTCTGTCTGCTCTGCCATGCTGTGCCGTGCCATCCCCTGCCATGCCCATGTGTATGTACGAATACATGGATGCAGGTATGTGTGCATGTGAGCATGTGTGTATGTATGCATGCATGCATGCATGCATGCATGCATGCATGCATGTATGTATGTATGTATGTATATATGTATTCGATGCTTTTATTGTACGTGAGTATGTATATATATATATATATATATATATATTGTATGCAAGTATGTATGCTTGCTTTTAAGTATTCATGTATTTGTGTATGTATATGTATATAGGTATATGTATAGGTATGTATATGTATTCAGGGACAAGTCGCGAAGGCCTAGTTTTCTGGACAGCAGACTGCAGAATCGAGGGAACGCACCACCAACCTCGAATCGTAAACGCCTCGAGCCTCATTTAAGACCACTATGAGTGGGAAAATAGGAATTGCAACCCCTTAAACTCACTGTATAGTCACACTGCAACGTAGCCCAAAGCTCTGTTCCAATGTTTGATGGCCCCTCCCCTGAACCCTCATCTGCTCAACCCGTCAGTTTGAAATTCGCCCAGGATTCTCGCTCCGGTACGTGTTTTCACCTCGGAGGCTTGCTTTGGGGTTGAAGTTTGTGTCCAGACATATGAGATTTGCACATCCGCTTCCACGGCGTTACGCTTGCACCAATCCTCTACACCTGAACGGTAGTGCGTGTGCAGACTGGCTATTCTGTGGATAAGGACCTATATACACTCAAAACCGGCACGTGGGAAAGGTATTAGAATCCCCCTAAACCCTACATAACTTCTAAATACTCAACCGTAAATCCTAAACTCTGGAAACCCTAGACCCCAAGCTCTATGAACCCTAACTCTGAAAACCCTAAACCCTAAACTCTGAAAGCCCTAAACCCTAAACCTCAAACCCTGAACCCTAAACTCTGAAAGCCCTAAACCTCAAACCCTGAACCCTAAACTCTGGAAACCCTAAACCCTGAACCCTAAACTCTGGAAACCCTAAACCCTATAAACCCTAAACTCTGGAAGCCCTAAACCCCAAACCTTAAACTCTGGAAACCCTAAACCCTATAAACCCTAAACTCTGAAAACCCTAAACCCTATCTAAACCCTAAACTCTGAAAGCCCTGAACTCTCAAAGCCCTGAACTCTCAAAGCCCTGAACTCTAAACCCTAAACTTTGAAAGCCCTGAACTCTCAAAGCCCTGAACTCTCAAAGCCCTGAACTCTTAAAGCTCTGAACTCTAATCCCTAAACTCTGAAAACCCTGAACTCTGAAAGCCCTGAACTCTCAAAGCCCTGAACTCTCAAAGCTCTGAACTCTGAAAGCCCTAAACCCTATAGACCCCATACTCTGAAAACTCTAAACCCTAAGCCCTGAACTCTAAACCCTAAACTCTGAAAGCCCTTAACTGTAACCCTAAACCCTAAACTCTGAAACCCCGAAACCCTGAACCCCTAAACTCTGGAAACCCTAAACCCCAAACCCTAAACCCTAAACCCTAGAATCTAAACCCTAACTCTGAAATGCTTAAACCCTAAACTCTAAACCCTAAACTTTGAAAGCCCTGAACTGTAGCCCTAAACCCTAAACCCTAAACTGTGAAACCCCTAAACTCTGGAAACCCTAAACCCTAAACCCCAAACCCTAAACCCCAAACCCTAAACCCAAACCCTAACTCTGAAATTCTTAAACCCTAAACTCTAAACCCTAAACTTTGAAAGCCCTGAACTGTAGCCCTAAACCCTAAACTCTGAAACCCCTAAACTCTGGAAACCCTAAACCCTAAACCCCAAACCCCAAACCCCAAACCCCAAACCCTAAACCCAAACCCTAACTCTGAAATTCTTAAACCCTAAACTCTCAAGAGCAGGATAAATAGAAATTGTATGAAATTCGCTTCGAAAGGATTTTCATTAATTTCGAATTTTCGTTAAACGTGTGGGAAGAAATCCCAGCCCAATTCAGCTCCAGCACCAGCACAGCTCCCACAGCCAGCCCCAGCTCCAGGTCCAGCCCCAGCCGCCCCAGCCCAGCCCCAGCCCCAGCCCCCAGCCCCCGCCACAGCCGGCCCCAGCCCTCGCCGTCATGAGGGGCAGGGACCCATCCAGGAGGCTTCGGTTTCACTTCTACAAGAGGGCTCCAGGAGGCTTCGGTTTCACCTCTACAAGAGGGCTCCAGGAGGCTTCGGTTTCACCTCTACAAGAGGGCTCCAGGAGGCTTCGGTTTCACCTCTACAAGAGGGCTCCAGGAGGCTTCGGTTTCACTTCTACAAGAGGGCTCCAGGAGGCTTCGGTTTCACCTCTACAAGAGGGCTCCAGGAGGCTTCGGTTTCACCTCTACAAGAGGGCTCCAGGAGGCTTCGGTTTCACCTCTACAAGAGGGCTCCAGGAGGCTTCGGTTTCACCTCTACAAGAGGGCTCCAGGAGGCTTCGGTTTCACCTCTACAAGAGGGCTCCAGGAGGCTTCCGTTTCACATCTACAAGAGGGCTCCAGGAGGCTTCCGTTTCACCTCTACAAGAGGGCTCCAGGAGGCTTCCGTTTCACCTCTACAAGAGGGCTCCAGGAGGCTTCCGTTTCATCTACAAGAGGGCTCCAGGAGGCTTCCGTTTCACCTCTACAAGAGGGCTCCAGGAGGCTTCGGTTTCACCTCTACAAGAGGGCTCCAGGAGGCTTCGGTTTCACCTCTACAAGAAAGCTCCAGGAGGCTTCCGTTTCACCTCTACAAGAGGGCTCCAGGAGGCTTCGGTTTCACCTCTACAAGAAGGCTCCAGGAGGCTTCGGTTTCACCTCTACAAGAGGGCTCCAGGAGGCTTCGGTTTCACCTCTACAAGAGGGCTCCAGGAGGCTTCGGTTTCACCTCTACAAGAGGGCTCCAGGAGGCTTCGGTTTCACCTCTACAAGAGGGCTCCAGGAGGCTCCGGTTTCACCTCTACAAGAGGCCTCCAGGAGGCTTCGGTTTCACCTCTACAAGAGGGCTCCAGGAGGCTTCGGTTTCACCTCTACAAGAGGGCTCCAGGAGGCTTCGGTTTCACATATACAAGAGGATCCAGGGAGGCTTCGGTTTCACCTCTACAAAGCGCTACAGGAGGCTTCGGTTTCACCCGAGAAAGGGAGGGCTAGGAGGCTCTTCTCGGTTTCACCTATAACAAGGAGGGCTCAAGAGGCTTCGGTTTTCACCTCACTACAAAAGGTCGCCAGGAGGCTTCGGTTTTCACCTCTCAAGAGGGCTCAAGGGAGGCTTTCGGTTTCACCTTACAAGAGGCTCCAGGAGGCTTCGGTTTCCATACAAGAGGGCTCCAGGGAGGCTTCGGTTTCACTTCTACAAGAGGGCTCCAGGGAGGCTTCGGTTTCACCTCTCCAAGAGGGCTCCAGGAGGCTTCGGTTTCACCTCTACAAGAGGGCTCCAGGAGGCTTCGGTTTCACCTCTACAAGAGGGCGCCAGGAGGCTTCGGTTTCACCTCCACAAGAGGGCTCCAGGAGGCTTCGGTTTCACCTCTACAAGAGGGCTCCAGGAGGCTTCGGTTTCACCTCTACAAGAGGGCTCCAGGAGGCTTCCGTTTCACCTCTACAAGAGGGCTCAAGGAGGCTGCTCGGTTTCACTGTCTACAAGAGGGCTCCAGGAGGGCTCGGTTTCACCTCTACAAAGAGGGCACCAGGAGGCTTCCGTTCACCTCTACTAAGAGGGTCCAGGGAGGCTTCCGTTCACCTCTACAAGGAAGGCTCCAGGAGGCTTTCCGGTTTCTCATCCAAAGAGGCTCCAGGAAGGCTCCGTTTCCCTCTACAGAGGGCTCAGGAGGCACGTGTTCACCTCGACAACAGACTCCCAGGATCTGTCCGTTTAACCCTCTACAAGAAGGGCTCAGGAGGCTTCCGTTTCGTAAACGCTACAAGAGGGCTAAGGAGGCTTCGGTTTCACCTCTACAAGAGGCCTCCAGCAGGCTTCGGTTTCACCTCTACAAGAGGGCTCCAGGAGGCTTCGGTTTCACCTCTACAAGAGGGCTCCAGGAGGCTTCGGTTTCACCTCTACCAAGAGGGCTCCAGGAGGCTTCGGTTTCACCTCTACAAGAGGGCTCCAGGAGGCTTCGGTTTCACCTCTACAAGAGGGCTCCAGGAGGCTTCGGTTTCACCTCTACAAGAGGGCTCCAGGAGGCTTCCGTTTCACCTCTACAAGAGGGCTCCAGGAGGCTTCGGCTTCACCTCTACAAGAGGGCTCCAGGAGGCTTCGGTTTCACCTCTACAATAGGGCTCCAGGAGGCTTCGGTTTCACCTCTACAAGAGGGCTCCAGGAAGCTTCGGTTTCACCTCTACAGGAGGGCTCCAGGAAGCTTCGGTTTCACCTCTACAAGAGAGCTCCAGGAAGCTTCGGTTTCACCTCTACAAGAGGGCTCCAGGGAAGCTTCGGTTTCACCTCTACAAGAAGGCTCCAGGGAAGCTTCGGTTTCACCTCTACAAGAGGGCTCCAGGAGGCTTCGGTTTCAACCTCTACAAGAGGGCTCCAGGAGGCTTAGGTGTCAACCCTCTACGAGAGGGCTCCAGGAGGCTTCGGTTTCACCTCTACAAGAGGGCTCCAGGAGGCTTCGGTTTCACCTCTACAAGAGGGCTCCAGGAGGCGTCGGTTTCACCTCTACAAGAGGGCTCCAGGAGGCTTCGGTTTCACCTCTACAAGAGGGCTCCAGGAGGCTTCGGTTTCACCTCTACAAGAGGGCTCCAGGAGGCTTCGGTTTCACCTCTAAAGAAGCTCCAGGGGCTTCGGTTTTTCACCTCGAAAGGTGGCTCAGGAGGCTTCGGTTTCACGCTCTACAAGAGGGCTACCCCGGAGGCTCAGTTTCACCTCTACAAGAGGGCCCAGGTAGGCTTCCGTTTCACCTCTACAAGAGGGCACTTTACAAGAGGGCTCCAGGAGGCTTCCTTTACCTCTTAAAAGAGGGATCCAGGCGAGGGCTGTTCCGTCTTCACCTCTACAAGAGGGCTTCCAGGAGGCTTCCGTTTCACCTTACAGAGGCTCCAGGAGCTTGTCAGTTTTCACCTCTACAAGAGGGCTCCAGGAGGCTCGTTTCACCTCGACAAGAGGCTCCAGGAGGCCTTCCGTTTTCACCCACAAGAGGGCTCAGGAGGCTTCCGTTTCACCTCTATCAAGAGGGCTCCAGGAGCTTCAGGTTTAACCTCTACAAGAGGGCTTCAGGGAGGCTTCCCCCCGTCCACACCACCTCTACAAGAGGGCTCCAGGAGGCTTCGGTTTCACCTCTACAAGAACGCTCCAGGAGGCTTCCGTTTCACCTCTACAAGAGGGCTCCAGGAGGCTTCGGTTTCACCTCTACAAGAGGGCTCCAGGAGGCTTCGGTTTCACCTCTACAAGCGGGCTCCAGGAGGCTTCGGTTTCACCTCTACAAGAGGGCTCCAGGAGGCTTCGGTTTCACCTCTACAAGAGGGCTCCAGGAGGCTTCAGTTTCACCTCTACAAGAGGGCTCCAGGAGGCTTCGCTTTCACCTCTACAAGAGGGCTCCAGGAGGCTTCGGTTTCACCTCTACAAGAGGGCTCCAGGAGGCTTCGGTTTCACCTCTACAAGAGGGCTCCAGGAGGCTTCGGTTTCACCTCTACAAGAAGGCTCCAGGAGGCTTCGCTTTCACCTCTACAAGAGGGCTCCAGGAGGCTCTCTACAAGAGGGCTCCAGGAGGCTTCGGTTTCACCTCTACAAGAGGGCTCCAGGAGGCTTCGGTTTCACCTCTACTAGAGGGCTCCAGGGAGGCTTCGGTTTCACCTAGAAGGCTCCAGGGAGGCTTCGGTTTCACCTCTACAAGAAGGCTCCAGGGAGGCTTCGGTTTCACCTCTACAAGAGGGCCCCAGGGAGGCTTCGGTTTCACCTCTACAAGAGGGCTCCAGGGAGGCTTCGGTTTCACCTCTACAAGAGGGCTCCAGGAGGCTTCGGTTTCACCTCTACAAGAGGGCTCCAGGAGGCTTCGGTTTCACCTCTACAAGAGGGCTCCAGGAGGCTTCGGTTTCACCTCTACAAGAGGGCCCCAGGAGGCTTCGGTTTCACCTCTACAAGAGGGCTCCAGGAGGCTTCGGTTTCACCTCTACAAGAGGGCTCCAGGAGGCTTCGGTTTCACCTCTACAAGAGGGCTCCAGGAGGCTTCGGTTTCACCTCTACAAGAGGGCTCCAGGAGGCTTCGGTTTCACCTCGACAAGAGGGCTCCAGGAGGCTTCGGTTTCACCCCTACAAGAGGGCTCCAGGAGGCTTCGGTTTCACTTCTACAAGAGGGCTCCAGGAGGCTTCGGTTTCAACCTCTACAAGAGGGCTCCAGGAGGCTTCGGTTTCACCTCCACAAGAGGGCTCCAGGAGGCTTCGGGTTCACCTCTACAAGAGGGCTCCAGGAGGCTTCGGTTTCACCTCTACAAGAGGGCTCCAGGAGGCTTCGGTTTCACCTCTACAAGAGGGCTCCAGGAGGCTTCGGTTTCACCTCTACAAGAGGGCTCCAGGAGGCTTCGGTTTCACCTCTACAAGAGGTCTCCAGGAGGCTTCCGTTTCACCTCTACAAGAGGGCTCCAGGAGGCTTCCGTTTCACCTCTACAAGAGGGCTCCAGGAGGCTTCCGTTTCACCTCTACAAGAGGGCTCCAGGAGGCTTCGGTTCCACCTCTACAAGAGGGCTCCAGGAGGCTTCGGTTTCACCTCTACAAGAGGGCTCCAGGAGGCTTCGGTTTCACCTCTACAAGAGGGCTCCAAGGAGGCTTCGGTTTCACCTCTACAATAGGGCTCCAGGAGGCTTCGGTTTCACCTCCACAAGAGGGCTCCAGGAGGCTTCGGTTTCACCTCTACAAGAGGGCTCCAGGGAAGCTTCGGTTTCACCTCTACAGTAGGGCTCCAGGAGGCTTCGGTTTCACCTCTACAAGAGTGGCCCATGAGGCTTTCGGTTTACCTTTACAATAGGCTCGCAGGAGGCTTCGTTTCACACCTCTACAGTAGGGCTCCAGGAGCTTCTGTTTCACCTCTACAGATGCTGCCAGGGGCTTCGTTTTCACCTCTACAAAGGGCTCCAGAGGCTTCGGTTTTCACCTCTCACAAGAGTGCTCCAGAGCTTCCACATTTCAGTTTCACCTCTACAAAGGGCTCCAGGAGGCTTCGGTTTCACCTCTGCAAGAGGTCTCCAGGAGGCTTCGGTTTCACCTCTACAAGAGGGCTCCAGGAGGCTTCGGTTTCACCTCTACAAGAGGGCTCCAGGAGGCTTCGGTTTCACCTCTACAAGAGGGCTCCAGGAGGCTTCGGTTTCACCTCTACAAGAGGGCTCCAGGGGGCTTCCGTTTCACCTCTACAAGAGGGCTCCAGGAGGCTTCCGTTTCACCTCTACAAGAGGGCTCCAGGAGGCTTCCGTTTCACCTCTATAAGAGGGCTCCAGGAGGCTTCCGTTTCACCTCTACAAGAGGGCTCCAGG
>CAJNDT010000382.1:0-136863 GCA_905221615.1 Symbiodinium sp. CCMP2592 | reverse complement strand
ACTACTACTACTACTACTACTACTACTACTACTACTACTACTACTACTACTACTACTACTACTACTACTACTACTACTACTACTACAGGTTTGCCGATCCTCCGGCCCCTAGCGCCAGGGGTGCCGTTCCTCCGGCCCTGCTCTTCTACTAGTACTAGTACTACGAAAACCTACGCAGTGTAACAACCATAACCGGACCATAACCACTATACGTACCGTCCTGGATGCCAGGACTGCATAACCGCTATATTTACCGTCCTGGATGCCAGGCCTGCAAAGATCTACTTGCAAAACTGATAAACTATTTATGTGCTGTGTATGCAGAAGCTGAAGCCCCGAAAGCCCAAGCAGTGTTTGCAGAAGCTGAAGCCCCGAAAGCCCAAGCAGTGTTTGCAGAAGCTGAAGCCCCGAAAACCCAAGCAGTGTTTGCACAAGCTGAAGCACCGAAAGCCAAGCAGTGTTTGCAGAAGCTGTAGTAGTAGGTGAAGGTTTGGCTGCTTTGCGCCACCCCTCCGGAGGCAGAGAACGGCCGTTGGCACCTCGCCACGCCACACAAATTCATTAACACCCTTTTCGTACGGCCAGAAGCTGAAGCACCGATTGCAGAAGCTGAATCACCGAAAGCCAGGCGGTGTTCGCAATGCTGCAGCCGGTGGTGCTCGAGATTTTGGATCCCTTGCCTCCAACACCATGAAGAAAGGCTTCTTGCTGCCGAAAAATGATGCGAAGACCGAGAAACCCAAGAAGACGCGGCCACCCGAGAAGACCGAAAAGGATGATGCTCTTCAACAGCCGGCGGTCTCGAGCTCAGCCGCCGCCGAGAAGATCTATACCCAACCAGAGATCAACCACTTCGTGAAGCAGCTGGAGGTTATGAGACGTTGGGGATCCGACGACTTCACCTATATCACGGAATCGGGAGAAATCTTCGGCAAAGGAGATCTGGAAGAGATTGTTCGTCGCTATGGACGATAGATCGCTCTGTGCACCCGCGGCGGATGAAAATTGAATTTCCTGCCTTGGTTGGCTGCCCCAAGTTGCTCAAATGTATTGCTTTAGGTTGCTGCTCGCTTGGGTCTTTGCATTCCGCTTTCTGTTGCTGCGTGTTGGTCAATGTCAGCATGGCAGCATCTTTTGTATTCAAGGTGTTTGGGAAGGGGCTCCCGTAGGCGGCCCTGGAATTCCAGGGCATGGCGAACGACCCCATGCGAGTGAAGCTGGAGCAGCTTGACGCTCTTTCGGGAGAAGCCGAGAACGACCCGGCGAAGTTCGGGCGGCTTCTGAACACCGCTATGAGGGCGGGGGCTGCTGCTGGCGGAGTGGCTGGGCAGGGCTTTTCGGACACCTTCCTGCAGGACCATTCGGGCTCAGGGAACTGGAAGAAAAGCAAACAAACATGCTGCCGCCTATCTAGGACACTCAGCAGACGGAGGCCACGATCGACGCGCAAGAGGAGCAGGACCTGATGAAAGAACTCGAGTCTCAGCTCTACGGCTGCGAGATGGACATCTCCTCCCAGGACTTCAATCCCGCCAAACCCATCCTGTTTCCGATACGCGCCATATCTGTTTCCAGGACGCCCAGCCGACCCAGTACGATCTGCCACCTGCTGACTTGCAGACAGAAGGACATCCATGACTCGCGTTTTGGTGCAGCTTCAGTGTGCACATGTTCTGGTTTGTTTCGATCACAGGTACAAAGGATGGCTTTCATGCCACGTTGGAGCATCTCATGCGTGAGGTCGGGCTCGAGGAACGCGAGGATGATGCGATCAGAAAATCTCCAAAGCGAGAGCTTGAAATTGATTTTGCCAGGGTCGCCAAGGAACTGGAGGATGAAACCATGTTGGCCAAGGAACATGAGGAAGCTGAGAAAGCCAGCAGAATGGCGAAGGAAAGGGAGGAAACTGAGAAAGCAAGGTTGGCCAAGGAAAAGGAAGAAGCTGAGAAAGTAAGCAAAATGATCAAGCAAATGGAGGAAGCTGAGAAAGGCAGGTTGGCCAAGGAAAGGGAGGAAGCCGAGAAAGCCATCAGAATGGCCAAGGAAATGGAGCAAGCCAAGCTGGCCAAGGAAAGGGAGGAAACTGAGAAAGCCAGGATGGCCAAGGAAATGGAGGAAGCCAAACTGGCCAAGGAAAGGGAGGAAGCTGAGAAAGTCAGGATGGCCAAGGAAATGGAGGAAGCCAAGCTGGCCAAGGAAAGGGAGGAAGCTGAGAAAGTCAGGATGGCCAAGGAAATGGAGGAAGCCAAGCTGGCCAAGGAAAGGGAGGAAGCTGAGAAAGCCAGGATGGCCAAGGAAAGGGAGGAAGCCGAGAAAGCCATCAGACTGGCGAAGGAAATGGAGGAAGCCAAGCTGGCCAAGGAAAGGGAGGAAACTGAGAAAGCCAGGATGGCCAAGGAAATGGAGGAAGCCAAGCTGGCCAAGGAAAGGGAGGAAGCTGAGAAAGCCAGGATGGCCAAGGAAAGGGATGCCAGGTTGGCGAAGGAAAGGGAACAGTTCAGGCTGGCAAGATTGGCCAAGGACAAGGAGGAGGCCGAACATATGAGATCGGCCAAGGACAAGGCCAAGGAAAAGGAAGACGCTGATAAAGCCAAGGTGGAGGCCGTGCGACTTGTAAGAAACTAAGAAACCTTAACCCCTAAACCATAAGTATAAACCCCATAACCTAGAACCTCAACATTAAACCCGAAGCCTTAACTCCCTAAATTTTATACAACCCTAAACCCCAAAGCCTAAATCCGCCACTGTCAGGTCGACATGGCAAGACAGGCGACAGAAAAATACCAGGCTTTGCCGATGAACGCGACAAAGTTGCAAAAGCTACAGCTCTTGCAGGACATTATGGCTACTGGGGATGAGGGTTGCAAGCAGTTCTGCAAGGATGAGCTTGCAAAACTGATCAAGCCGAAGGCAGCAACGCCAGCTCCGGCCCCTACCAGTGATGCCGATCCTCCGGCCCCTACCACAACGGGCGCCGATCCTCCGGCCCCTACCACCAGGGGTGCCGATCCTCCGGCCGCTACCACCAGGGGTGCCGATCCTCCGGCCCCTACCACCAGGGGTGCCGTTCCTCCGGCCCCTAATGCCCCGACCTTTGATGATGTCAGTGCGAAGATGGGTTGGTCAAGTCCTGCAACCCCACGCATGGTGGAGGCACCTGGTACGCCATCTCCTGCAACGCCTGGCAGTGCAATCACAACGCCTGGCAGTGCAAAAACAACGCCTGGCAGTGCAAGCGACGGCTTGGTCCAAGGTTCTGCGCCACTCTACAACCGAAAGAACGCCGCCATGTTCTTGAATCGCCTGAAAGGCAACCCAAAGAGGATGCAAGCCTTGCCTGATGACTTGGCAAAGTTGGTGCGGGACGAAGATTCAAAGAGCAAAGCCATCGACTTGATCGTCGCTGCAGGAGGAGACGAAAATGAGCTGGTCGGGCAGTGGACTGCATCGTCCATTTCTGTGGGGACGGACAAGGAAAAGGGAAAGATGAAACCTTTGACGGAACAGGAATTGATCGGCAAGTACGGTGCGGTCAATGCTGCGAAGGTGATGGAGGAAAAAAGGAAGGCTGGTTTGGAGGTTGATGATCCCAATTGTAAAGGGCTGAAGCTTTACTTGCACAACGAGTGGCAGAGGGAATGGACGAGAGGCACAGAAGAACGTTTCTTGCTTGCATTCATACATCGTGCATGCAGTTATGTTCGACTTCAACATTTATGTAGCATTCGTGCATTCATGCGAACGGAATCCGAGGAAGCAGTTTCACTGCTTCCGGAGAAGTTCGTGCGGGTGACGCTGCCAACGTTGCACAAATTCTCAGTGTGCCCCGGCGGGCGCTGACAGGGCCCGGCCAGGATGATGAGGACAATGTGGACATGGAGGAGGACCCAAAGCCACTTCCGAACAAAAAACCAAAGAAAGCCAGGAAAAATGAAGCCAGCGGCAAAGAGAAAGAGGAAGACGGTGAAACTGAGCCGGAAGCACCACGAGTGGAGAAACTTACACCGCTGGACAAGGCGGCAGACTTAAGGGGGCGGGCCCTCTCGAAGGCCAACCACGCTGGCTCGATGCGGAAGCAGTTGAAAGGAGTCAGCTATGCGACTGAATGCCTCAAGGAGATGACCAACTTCGAGCAGGAGTTCCAGTGCCTTGGCTGCATTGATACCTACTAGATTGTTTTATGAGCCTCTGCCCCACAGGGCAGGTACCCTGGTCTAGCCATATGAACAAGAAGTCTTGACAGACGCTCATGTGGCCCCATCCCAGTACTATACGGCCAAGGGCGATCTACGACCAGGTGGACAAGCTCATCTCTGAGCTGGTCCACGATGATGGGGTCTATCTTCCCATTGCTACCAGATATCTCGATATCGCGAAGCGTTATGAGAGGCCCAGCAAGGTAGCAAACAGCTTGATCCGAGCTGCGAAGGCGACTCCGAAGGATCCAACCGCGCCCAAAGGATCGGCTAAAGCCAAGTCCAAGAAGCGCAAAGCCGCGGAGGGAGCCTAGAAAGAATCTTGGCACCCGGGGTCGGTGCGCAGATGGGCATGTCGTGCTGTTCACGTATATTAGAATATATTAGAATACTCCAAGGTTACTGGTAACAGATCCATCTGGATTTTGCACATCTCATTTTCTTCCAGTGTCCGACACTGATAACGTACAGTCGGTGTAGGGTCCTCGCCCAAGGGCTCGAGGACCCAAGCCAGTGCTCTCGACGGAGCCTAGAAAGAATCTTGGCACCCGGGGTCGGTGCTCAGATGGGCATGTCGTGCTGTTCACGTATATTAGAATATATTAGAATACTCCAAGGTTACTGGTAACAGATCCATCTGGATTTTGCACATCTCATTTTCTTCCAGTGTCCGACACTGATAACGTACAGTCGGTGTAGGGTCCTCGCCCAAGGGCTCGAGGACCCAAGCCAGTGCTCTCGACTTTCACAATCCTTGGGGAATCGATCGTCGCTCTGGTGCCAAAAATTGCTTGCTGCAGATGCCCTGACGGGGTTTCACGTGATGGGGTGGAAGGAATGAAAAACATTGTTGCCAGGTACGTGCCCTTGACAGAGTCTGGTCGGCCTGCCTTTACAACACGTCGTCGTGGGATGCTGCTGGGACCGCAATATATGCAATAAGCATAAACACGCCACTGGAGCAAGGACCGCAGATGACTTTGACTCCGCTGGTGCAGCTTTACTGGCCCAGCGCATGGGTGCTGGAGACTCTTGACTTGGATGTATCCAAGCACGTCAGCTATATAGTCCGTGTGCAACACTCTTGGACCTTGCAGCCAGAACACACATTCTGAGGCGATACCTGTGGCCGAAACAAGCAGAATAGCATCTGCCTTCCGGCGAGATGGGGCATCTGGACTTGCCCTTTCACAAATGGCAAGCAGCGAACGGGAGAGGGATTTCTTCCGCTGGGTGAAGTTACCCATCCAGCCCCTGCTGGTGGATTTGCCTGTGTGGAGCAACACCAAAGAACGCAAGGACAAACAACTGATATTTGAGAAAACAGCTTTCTGTCTTCCCAGTGATGTTCTCTGCGAGCTTTGCGAAAGATCACTGGTGGAAACCTGTCTTATTGGACATTCGCACCTCGGCCCGCGCCTGATTGCTTGGTTCATTGTTGGTGCATGTATTGCTCATGGACGCACATTTCCTGCTTTGATATCTCAGGTCAGTAGATGAATGGTGGAAGCAAGAACGGGACCAGGTTTACATACGGGAGATCTCCCGGAACAATCCCAACTACCAGGACATGCTTCCATTACGCTTTCATGAGGATGGTGTACCAACAACTAAGAGCGAAACATGCAACTTCTGGTCTTGGACCACGCCTTTGGCTAGCCGCGGAAGCGAGATCTCTCGCTTCTGTCCCTCGGAAATTTTCGATTAGCAATATTCTTTTAGTTGGACAACAGAGCTAGCTGACCATATACATATATATATATGTATATGATGGACAACAACAATTAAAGGCATTGTTGGTGTCACGAACAGTCGTGTCGCGCCCGAAACGAGACGCTGCATCGCTGACATCATCGCTTGGGATCTTCGATCACTGGAACGTGGCGTTTTTCCATCCTGCGACCACAACGACGTTCCGTGGCCAGCTGGCTCAGCGCGAGCCCAAAAGATTGGCCAAAACATTGGGATCCGAGCATGCTTCTCATATTGGGCTGGAGATATGGAAGCTCATGCAAAATCACACAATCTTCAGAGGCACTATAACAAGCCTTCGATATGCGATTGGTGTTGGGCATCGAGCCGGGACAAACAGCTGACTTTCACAGACTTTTCTTCGTCAGCTCTGTGGCGCTCTACATGCAGCTACCATGAGCCGCTGCCACACCAAGAAGAACGATCTGTTTGGTGCTCAGTCAAGGGCTTCACCAAGCGCCGCCGCCTGTTTGACAGCCTCTAGGTCGCATTAACAGCATTCCTGGATGGCTTTTTTATGGCTGATAACGTACAGTCGGTGTAGGGTCCTCGCCCAAGGGCTCGAGGACCCGAAGCCACTGATATAATATTTTGGCTCGCCGTGGGCCGCCTCTGCCATGTGCTTCTTTTAGCTGAGCATTTCAGGGTGAGTGCCCCCGGCCTGTGTACACTCACAATGATTAGCGATCCGTACGGCTTTTGGTTATGTAGTGCTCGAATACTGTAAGATGCACTGCTCAACCAAGTTATGCACCTCGCCCATCTGGGTTACATCCGGGACCTTGTGGCTTCCATTCTGGTTGAGACCGTGAGATCGGGCGAGATGGCAGCTTTCTTGCAATTCGATGGCAGCCCAGATCAGCTTCTTCACAGGTGGACTGCGGAAGCCCAAAGTTTCTGCAAGGATCGTGGCCTGGATTGCTCGATGAAGCCGCTGACGTGGGAAACTTTACATGCCAACAAGAAGGCTATCTACCCTGAGCTCACAAGCCGTATAAAGCAAGTCGGACCAGAAACTTGCTGGCGTTTACCGCTTATTACTGCTGTCAACTGGAAATACTGGTGTCTGGTGACGCACCCTCAGACACGGTGCATTGGTCGAGGTGCAGGGCAACGATGGTATGGTGCTTGGATGCAGCATTGAGTGTTGGGGGAACTGGCAGTAAACCCTTTCTCAAGCCAGAGGAGATTATCGAATCACAATGGTGTTTCGATACGTTCCTTCTGAGTTATGCTCACGCTGCTGCACGATTTCATCGAAAAGGCATCTGCTTGTACAAACTTCGGCCGAAGATGCATTACACGCAGCATTTGGTGGATGAGCTGCCCTGCCACAAGCTCAACTTTTACCATGCTGCGAATTTTTTGGATGAGGATCATATGAAGTTCCTCAAGATTGTTTCGGCCGGCTGCCACGTGACTTCTCAGCCTCGCACCTGGGCAAGACGTTACCTGACGAAACAAGTGTTTCTCTGGCAACGCTTGCCCGGGGCGACGGCGAAGAAGAAGCGCCGCGTCGCCGAAAAAAAAGAGGACGCCGCAGGTCTCTTAAGGGTTTTAGGGTTTAGGGTTTCCAAAGTTGGGGCTTCAGGTTTGGGGGTTGAGGGTTTAGATTTCGGCTTAAGGAAGAACTTGCCACAATGCAACCAAACAACATTCCATAGTCCCGAAGCTTGCAAGTTTAGGTTCCAAGTTTGAAACCGCAAGGGCCAAGGCCTCCCCAAAAAAAGGGAGGATGCATTCACATATACACCCCTTAATACCGATATTCCCGAAACCTCTCTTGTTCCCAATCTAGTGCATGCATGGCCTCGGGTGGAGTTGCTCCCCCTTGGCCATCGGGTGGAGGTGCTCCCCCTCGCAACATCCGCCTTGATCCTAAACCCTGGCCAAAGCTTGCACAAACTCCAAATCAAAAGCCTGCAAACAAAAACTGGGTTCCACGCCTGAACTGTTCAAACCCATAACAAAGAATCCTGCATAATGCTGTCAAAAGCACCGAAAGCCAAACCGTGTTTGCAGAGGCTGAAGCCCCGAAAGCCAAGCAGTGTTTGCAGAAGCTGAAGCCCCGAAAGCCAAGCAGTGTTTGCAGAAACTGAAGCACCGAAAGCCAAGCTGTGTTTGCAGTCGCAGTGGCAGTTGTAGAATCTCGAGGAACGCTGGTTGTGCTTGGGACTGATTGCTTGAAGGCTTGCACCTGTTGGTCGGTTGTGTGCTTGGCTCGCAGTGGCAGTTGTAGAATCTCGAGGAACGCTGGTTGTGCTTGGGACTGATTGCTTGAAGGCTTGCACCTGTTGGTCGGTTGTGTGCTTGGCTCTGAAGGCTTGCACCTGTTGGTCGGTTGTGTGCCTGGCTTGATGCATGTGTTGGATGGTGGTTGTGTGCCTGGCTTGATGCATGTGTTGGATGGTGGTTGTGTCCCTGGCTTGATGCATGTGCTGGAGTGTTGGTCGGTCGGTTGGTTGGTTGCGACTGATTGCTTGAAGTGCCGCCCACCGTGAGTTGTAATGGCTGTTGGCGCCTCGCCACGCCGTACGTGTATATGTTTGATTGTGACAGCTAGTCAACAAAGACTCCTGCATAATATGCTTTCTACTAGTACTAGTACTACGAAAACCTACGCAGTGTAACAACCATAACCGGACCATAACCACTATACGTACCGTCCTGGATGCCAGGACTGCATAACCGCTATATTTACCGTCCTGGATGCCAGGACTGCAAAGATCTACTTGCAAAACTGATAAACTATTTATGTGCTGTGTATGCAGAAGCTGAAGCCCCGAAAGCCAAGCAGTGTTTGCAGAAGCTGAAGCACCGAAAGCCCAAGCAGTGTTTGCAGAAGCAGAAGCCCCGAAAGCCCAAGCAGTGTTTGCAGAAGCTGAAGCCCCGAAAGCCCAAGCAGTGTTTGCAGAAGCTGAAGCACCGAAAGCCCAAGCAGTGTTTGCAGAAGCTGTAGTAGTAGTAGTAGTAGTAGTAGTAGTAGTAGTAGTAGTAGTAGTAGTAGTAGTAGTAGTAGTAGTAGTAGTAGTAGTGTTTGGCTGCTTTGCGCCACCCGTCCGGAGGCAGAGAACGGCCTTTGGCACCTCGCCACGCCACACAAATTCATTAACACCATGTTCGTACAGCCGTTGGCACCTCGCCACGCCACACAAATTCATTAACACCATGTTCGTACGGCCGTTGGCACCTTCACTAACCGCTGGGATCCCGAACCTTTGGATATATAACCGCTAGGATGTGAATTAACCGCTGGGATTAACCGCTGGGACAATTAACCGCTGGGATTAACCGCTGGGACAATTAACCGCTGGGATTAACCGCTGGGACTAACCGCTGGGACGATTAACCGCTGGAATTAACCGCTGGGATTAACCGCTGGGACAATTAACCGCTGGGATCATCAAATAACCGCTGGGATGTTGAAATAACCGCTGGGATGTTGAATTAACCGCTGGGATATCAAATAACCGCTGGGATGTTCGATTAACCGCTGGGAGCCCGGGATGGCCTACATCGGTTTGTGTTTAGGTCACGTCGGTTATTAACCGATGGGGGGCTGTCCAGGAGTGGGCCTTCCGGAAGCTTCGGTTTCACCTTTTGCAGTGCCCTTCCGGGAAGCTTCGGTTTCACCTCCACAGTGGGCCCTCAGGAAGTTTCGGTTTCACCTTTTACAGTGCGCTCCCAGGAAGCTTCGGTTTCACCTCTACAGTAGGCCTTCAGGATGTTCCGGCTTCGGTTTCACCTCTACAGTGGGCCTTCAGGAAGCGTCGGTTTCACCTTTTGCAGTGGGCTTCCAGGAAGCTTCGGCTTCACCTCTACAGTGGGCCTTCAGCAAGCTTCGGTTGCACCATTTACAGAGAACTTCCAGGAAACTTCGGTTTCATTTCTACAGCGGGCCTTCAAGGAGCAAAGGAGTCAAAGAGCGAATTGTAGTAAGCCTTACGAGAAGCTCCAGGTTTAAGGCCCCACCGTGTCACCTACACAGTAGTTCACGTTTCAGCTCGGCAGCGTGCCAGTGGACGTGAGACAAAAAGTATGTTCTACAGCATACTAAGCATCAAACTGCTATCTAGCTTCAACACTTATCACTCGCCGGTGGTCCAGTGCGAGCCTCAGATATGGAAGCCTTCGCTATTGTCGTCGCAGGCGGTCGTTGACAGCGTTGCCGCAGCGCCGTGCCTCTCAGGTCGACTGGTGCGACAATGATGTCCGACGACATGGACGAAGCCCATACGCAGTAGTTCATGTTTCAGCTCAGCAGCGTGCCAGTGGACGTGAGACAAAAAGTGTGTTCCACAGCATACTAAGCCTCAAACTGCTATCTAGCATCAACAGATATCACTCGCCTGTGGCCCGGTGCGAGCCTCAGATATGGAAGCCTCCGCCATTGTCGTCGCAGGTGGTCCTTGATAGCGTTGCAGCAGCCCGTGCTTCTCAGGTCAACTGGCACGACAATGATGTCCGACGACATGAACGAAGACTTCCGGAGCACAGACCATTCGATTCACGACTCCGACCAGGTGGACCGCGAGGACGGGTTCGATGACTGGGACTGGGTCGAACAGGAGATGCAGCGTGAAGCCGAGGAAGATGCACGTGAGAGAGCAGCAAGGGACAAAGAGGTGGAGATCCAGAATGCATACAACAAACGTCTGGCGACCATGACGGTGAAGTACATGAATATGAAGGGTGATGAGGTTCACGCCTCAAGGCCCTACCCGTGCTGCCAGCTTGAATGCGGGTCGTTCCGCGAAGCTTGGCTGACCACTTTACACGACGGAAACAACCCGGATCGATTTCTCTCCCTGTGCCAGCTACGTGAAAGACGGCAGAAGACCAACAAGCCTTTGCCTGCAGAAATACTACAGCATCGCAGCCCCAGAGAAGTCCTGCTTCACGACTTGGACAGCAGTCGCATTGGACCGATCTGCCTGGATGCCACAAAACTGGCGTCGGGCGGGGATGAGATCACGGATGCCTGCAGTTGGGATGAGCTCTTGGATCGCAGCTTGAGCGATGGGACCGTGCACGTGCACGTGATCTTCAATTCCGAGCAGTCCAACGGCCGACAGTCCTAGAGCTCCAAATCTGAGCCGCACGGAGAGAGAATACGAAATGTGCCCCAGGACTGCAGCAAAATGAAAGGGTCAGGGCCACCTGAACATGGTCTTCTTGAGCTTCTGCATGTTGTGCAAGGTTGCTGCAGCCAGGTGAAAGGGTCAGAGCCGCCCGAACATTACTTTGTGGAGCATGTTGTGCAAAATTGAATTCCTGTCTTGCGCGTGCTGAGGCTTGGGCAACCCCGCAGCTTTTCGGCAGTCAGCCACAGTTGAACTCAACCAATTCGGTGGACTCGTCCTCGTCATGGCTCCCTGCCAGCGATGCGGCTTTGGAATCAGAAGCGGCAGAGGCAGCGGATGGTGCAGCAATGTCGAGTGCCGAGACGCAGAGAGAGCGGAGAAGAAAGCTCGCATTGAGCAAGAACGGGCTGCAAAAGGTGCAGGCAGGCGAGGGCCCTTGCCCAACGAGAACAGCAGCAAAGCAGAACGGCGACAGCTGCATGAGGCAAGAGCACACGCAACGGAGGAAGGAGCCGGCGGCCGAGGACCTTTGCCCGACGAGAACAGCAAAGAAGCACAGCGGCGACAGCTGCATGAAGCAAGAGCACACGCAACGGCGGAAGGAGCAGGCGGCCGAGGTCCTTTGCCCGACGAGAACAGCAACAAAGCAGAACGGCGACAGCTGCATGAGGCAAGAGCACACGCAACCGAGGAAGGAGCCGGCGGCCGAGGTCCTTTGCCCGACGAGAACAGCAAAGAAGCACAGCGGCGACAGCTGCATGAGGCAAGAGCACACGCAACGGAGGAAGGAGCCGGCGGCCGAGGTCCTTTGCCCGACGAGAACAGCCACAAAGCAGAACGGCGACAGCTGCATGAAGCAAGAGCACAGGCAACGGAGGAAGGAGCCGGCCGCCGAGGTCCTTTGCCCATCGCCTCGGAAATTCAACAGCAAGGCTACCCTTTTCCAGACGAAGACACTTTAACCCCGGAGCAAGCACAGGCACAGTACTTGGCTTTTGCACGGAGCTGGAGTAGATTCGGCCTTTCCCGTGTGTGCGAGAAGTGCCAGACCTTGACACCAGCGAGGCATTGCAAAAGAGGCAAAGGCACCGAGCAGCTACTGTGCAGGAACTGCCGCGAGAATCGCACAAAGGTGGTCTTGCCGACTCCGGTACCCATCCCAGAAGCCTTGCAACGACTGCGACCCATCGAGCAACATCTCCTCGCCATGGCCCGCATCTCGCAGGTCCTGCTGGACAAGCTCCCATCAGGGGGCCCCAGCGCACAATGGGGCCGCATGTACGCCGTTCTCATGCAAGAACCCTTCATCTGCGGAGTCCTCGAGGGCGCAAGCTTGGAGGAAGACGGGACAGTCTTGGTCGAGGGCGTCGACGGCGTCACCGCATCTCCAGCACGTTTGGAGTTTCTCCATGCGGCCTTGCAAGATTTGAGACGTCATCACCGCCTCTATCAACAGTGCCCGGCCGTCGAGACAGCCTTGGCACGAATGGCTGCCATCCTGGCCAACAAAGCTCCCGCTGCCTCAGCTACAAAGCCAACAGACCCACCTCGAGCCGCACAAGCAGAAGAAGAAGAAGAAGAAGTTGAAGTGACGTACCTTTTACCGAAACAGTTCCAGGCTCCGAAGGCCGACGTCCACGACTTGCGAAAGGCCCGAGGATCTGCCGACCTCAGCGACGACTTGGATGCGAAGTTCTTCCCGCACCTGTTTCCCTCCGGCTTTGGAGGCTGGCAGAACGAGTACGGTGGCTTCGCCCAATATGCACGGAGGCGTCTGCTGAGCGCGGATGGCCGCTTTGAAGGATCCACGGGCTACATCATGTGGCTCCTAGAGATGAAGACCAAGAAGCGCCTCTCCGGAAATATCAACGTCCGCATCAGCAACCAACGGACACCCCGCAGCAAGAGTGAATACGAGAACGGCAGCCGTCGGGTATATGCAGCCTTGCGGGACATTCCTGGCACGCAGCCTTACCTGTACGCCAAGAAAGGGGTGGCCCTGAACATGTATGAGCAGCTTGGCATTCCCAGCTTCTTCATGACACTCTCCTGCCACGCGCGGCAACCTGCCATGCTCCTCGCGGCTATCTCCGGGCGGCTGCTGCGGCTGCATCCCGAACGGCCGCAAGGAGAGTTGGAGCACCACGCTGCCGAGATCCTGCACCTCTACCAGAACGACAAGAACTTCAAGTGGGATGGGCTCTCGCCCAACCAGCTGTGCAACCAGCAGCCGGCGGTGGTAGCCCGACAGTTCATGCACCAGCTGTCCCAGCTGATGTGGTGGCTGCAGTCCGGCACACATGCACGAAAGTTCCATTTAGACGAAGACGGTGACCCGCAAGATGAGGTCAAGGAGAGCGACGGCGAGGACGCGGAAGACGATGCCCAGGCCCCGGCCCCGGACTCCGCAGGCCTGCACCACCGCATGCGCAAGCAAAGGCCGCCTTTCAAAGTTTTGGATTACATCATTCGCATAGAATGGCAAAAGAGGGGCTACCCCCACGCTCACATATTGCTTTGGATCGAAGAGTGGGCGAAAGCCAAGAAGCAGTCAGATGAGCCGGCGGCCGACAACGGCGAGGCCACGGTCCCAGACTGGTCGGACGAGGAAGCCATGGAGAGTTTCATTCCCAAGTCTGCGGAAGATCTCAGCGACAAGCACATCACCACCAAGTCTCCGAACTCGTGGCGCCAATCCCAGCGTGTAGCAGCCCGAGATAGAGAGGTGAACGCAAGGCTCGCTGCAGAAGTGGTGCACAACCACACGCCATATTGCGGCATGTACACGCAAGGCAGTTGTCGATCTGGGTTTCCACACGACCCGGAGCCGCGGACCCGACGGCGAACGTCTCAGGAGCAGTACGCCAAAAGCCGCTGGAAAAGCAGCCTTGCCGTGAGAAGAGTCAAGGGGGACAGCATGATGGGCCAGTACAACATGCGAATACTGAGGAGGTGGAGGGCAAGCATGGACTTGCAGGTCATCTGCGAACTCACAAGCGCCAGCCGCTACATATTGGGCTACACTTTCAAATCGGAGGAGGATCGCGACGCGCAGCGTCGCATGGAGAACATCCTGGCCGACCTGACGTCCAGCGCTGCGGGCGAGGGCCTGGACAATCAGAAGGTCTACAAAGCAGCGCACGCAGCGTTGCAAGGCAGGACCACTTCCACCTTCGAGGCATGCCACCTGCTACTGGGTTACCCGATCATCGAGTTCTCCAGAGACAACGTTTGGGTGCAAGTAGGACCTCCGGACACCTGGACCGTGTGGGTGCCAAAGCACGAGGAAAAGGTGGCCTTGAAGCAGCCTGACCACTACCACAGCAAGAAGGTCCACCGAAGCGGTGACCTGCCTGCCGCTCATCACTGGTACCGTGAAATGCAGACGAGATTCGGCGACCAAGAAACAGCCTTGCCGGTGGAAGGTGGCGAACCGATTTCTTGTCGGTTCATGGACGTCACCTTCCTGGACTTTTGCGCTGCTTTCAGGTACATAGGCGTCCAAGAGCCACAACCTCGCAAGAAGCCTGCGATCGTTGGCTACCAGAACTTCAACCCGGACGAGGAGTCGGAAGCCTTCTACTACTCCAAGTTGCTGCTGCATCTAGTCTGGAAGGAGCCAGGCGATTGGCTGGTGGAGCAAGACGCGGGAAGCCATGCAGCAGCATTCCATCGCGTCGCCCGAGACGTGGACGGCCACCCGGATTTCCTTCGGTCCAAATGCTTCCCTCAGCTGGACGGGACAGTGAACGCCGCTCGACAGCTGCAGGCCGTGCAGGCCATAATGTATATGAAGGCACATGCATCGGCACAGTGTCGGGACGGATGGTTCAACAGCAAGATCGCCGAAGAGAATTACAAAGACTCCTTGCAAGTTTTGGAGGCACTGAGAGAGCGGCATGGAGAAGATATCGACTTCCTTGCCCCAGACACCGTGGCCACGGGGCCTGCCAGCAACGCCTTCGCGCCGGTTGAAGAAGGCGAGGAGTCCTTCCAGAAGCTCACGATCGAGAATCCCAGTCCAGAGACCATGCGCCAGAGAGAAGCGATGAACTACATCATCAGCACGATCCTGAAGCCCCCCGATGCAAAGGACGGCCAGACTAGCCAGCGCCTTCACATGCTTCTTCACGGGCCGGGAGGCTGCGGAAAGTCCGTGGTGGTGCGTGCAGCAGCTCATGCTTTGCGGCAAAGCAAGAAGGGATGCATCATCGCTTCGCCCACGGGCGTGGCAGCCTTCAATATCAACGGCATCACCCTCCATCAATGCTGTTTATTGCCGGTTGTCAACCAAAGCTATGGCAAAGCCTGCGACATGCCGCAGCCGGACGGCCAGAAGTTGGCCACTCTGAGGGAGATCTGGTCGAAGGTCACCGTACTTTTTGTCGATGAGATCAGCTTCGTCTCTTCGTGGATGCTGCAGCGCTTGGATCAACATCTGCGACTTGCAAAAGACCTGCAGACCCTGCCCTTCGGAGGACTGCACGTCATCTTTGCTGGCGACCTGTACCAGTTGCCTCCACCGAACGGGCTGCCGGTCTTCGAGAGCCAGTTGTGGCTGCTCTTCCAGCTCTGCGAGCTCGAAGGAAACCAGCGTGCTGCGCGAGATCCTGCTTGGGCCGCTCTGCTGGCACGGGTTCGGGTGGGAAAGTGCACCGAGGCAGACATCCAGGTGCTCCGGAACATGGTGATCAAGAAAGGCAGCAGCAAGCGGCCCGCCCCCAAAGCCGTGAACCTGTACGCCACTCGACAAGCAGTCGCCGAAAGCAACCAGCGCTACAAAGAGGAGCATGTTATGAGGGAAGGTGTGCAGCTGCACGACTGCCCGGCAGTCGACACCAATGTGAAAACCGGTGCCCTGCTAGCTCCAGAAGATGTTTGGGCCGAACCTGAAAACACAGGTGGCCTGGTGAGCCTGCTGCAGGTGGCTGTTGGGCTGTGCGTCATGCTCAGGTACAACATCGACGTGCCCGATGGCTTGGTCAACGGTGCGTGCGGCATTGTGGAGCACATCGACACCGAAGCAAGCGGCGGGGAGGTCGAGAAGATCTGGGTTGCTTTCGAAAAGAATGCCGGAGCCATTTGGAAGAGAGAACATGGAACCCCTTCGGTTGCAATCTCGCGGCGCGCGGCCACTTTCCTGGACAAAGATGGCAAGAGGGCATCGCGGCGTCAGTTCCCCATCGTTCTCGCCAAAGCCATGACGATCCACAAAAGCCAGGCAGCCACCTGTCACGAAGGCATCCACGCCCGCCTCGACCACACCATCTTTGCAGAAGGTCAAGCCTACGTCGCCCTGAGCCGCTGCCCCGAACAGGCGCTCTGCAGCTTGGAGCATTTCAACCCCAAGGCATTGCGGTTCAACGCCCACGCAGAGTGGGCTTTGACCAAGCTGAAGGTGCAGCAAGCCGAACGTGACGGCCCGCCGGTATGGAAAGCTTTGTTCATGCCACAGCAGACCAGGGATTTCTACGAGCGCCGCCTGGCTGAGTTGGGGAAGCCCGATTGGGCTCGTTTCCAGCCAGACTCGAACGAAGGCATCGACCGGCCCTGGTGTTGCCCGGACTGCGGAACGGAGGCTCCAAACACCAAGCTCGCCATCAAGCAACACCGACAAAAGTGCCCAGCCAAACCCAAGCCCAAGTCCCAGCCGAAGAACAAGTCCAAGGCAAAGGCCTTCGGCGCTTCAGCATCAAGCAAAGCAAAGGCCAAGATCAGGCCCGAGATGTCCAAGCTGGTGGGGACTAAGCGAAACGCTGATACTGGCAGCCGCTGTGCCCCTGCTTCGAAGCGGGCAAAGACAGAGAGCCGCTCCAGCAGCGCACCATCCATGGCCGCCTGCTCAACTTCCACAACCAAGCCACCAGACCTCCAAGATGCTTGCGCCAAGCCTGCCAGAACAGATACAAGCCGACGAGATGAGACACAGGACTCGCCTGCCATTTATTTTGAATCCCAGGTGGAGCTGCGGTGCGGCATCCATGCTTTGAACCACGTCTTCGGTGCCGCATACTTTGACGTTGCAGCAATGGAGCATGCAGTCGCATCGTTTCTCGAGGAGAACTGGGAAGTCGGGGACGAGCAGCAAGCTCACATGGGGCCTGGCGGCGACTACTCCATCGAGGTGCTGATCATGGCCGTGCGGACGAGGTCCATGGAGCTCTTCGAGCGTCTATGCTGGCACATGGAAGATCGCCGAGCCCTGGAACCCGAAGACCTTCACAACTGCATCGGGGCGATTCAGAACCATGGCGGCCAGCACTGGACTGCATTGCGGCGTTGGAACGGACGCATTTGGTGCCTAGATTCCCTTTGCCGGGCTCCACATGTGCTGTCGGACGTCGAGCTGGCAGCTTCCGTGAGGGAGCACCCGACCTTTGCAATTCGCTTGATCTAAGGTCGCAACTAGGCCGGCAGTGTACAGTGTGCAGCCTGGTACAAACTCTAGCTGAGCCAAAGGCCGCGAACAATTGCACAGGTTCACGGCCAAGGCAACGGCAACCACGGAAGAAAAGAGCTGCATGTGTGCTTCCAGGAAGGCGAATCGAAAAACTTCTTTCTGCACATGTGTTACCTTCAGCCAGGAGGTTGCCAAATTGCCTGTGCGCTCGGGTTGATGCACTGACATTTGGGCTCAGCTGGTAGCTGTCGCAGATAGCTTCCCATGCTATGCAGCAATCCTCCCGTTTCCTCTCCAGTATGCGTGGACCTTACATGCTGCAAGTCTTCATGATAAGTGCTGAACTGTTTGAACACTGATTTCCATCGCAAGAACTGCTGAGGCCTAAGCAGCTCCAGATCAAGCTCGGCGACTGTCCGAATCTGAGCGACTGCCTTTCTGGAATATGCTTTGGCCCGTGCATAGAGAAGGCACTGCAAATCTGGGCGAAGATCTGGGCCTTGCCAAAGGTTTCTCAAAAACCCCTATAAATGTTTCTTTTACAGCAAACCTTTTCCAAACCCGCTCCAGGTCAAACCTAACATACGGCCCTGTCAAAACCCGCTCCTGGCGAAAACCAGCAAACCTCCAACAACAACAACCCAGCCCACAGCCCAGAACAAACCAATTCCAAACCAATAACCAAGCAAAACAACCCAGCTTCAGCCTCCCCACGCCACCCAGCGAGCAGCCGGCCCCAGCCTGCAGCCAGCCCGGCCCAACCCCAGCCCACCAGCCCCAGCCCCAAACAGCCCCAACTGGGCCCCCCCCGGCAGCCAGCCCGGCGCAACCCCAGCCACCAGCCACCCCACCAACCCCAGCCAGCCCCAGCCCACAAGTCCGGACCCCAGAACACAAAAGCAAAAGCGAAAACCCCCCAAAACACCCCAAACCAAAACCCTGCAAAACCACCCAAAACCCGGCAAAACTCGGGACCCAAACCCTATACAATTTCTATCCGCTCCTTCCAAGCACTTCAAGCACTTCAACCCAGCCTCAGCCTTCCCCACGCCACCTCAGCCAGAGCCCCCCTGGCAGGCAGCCCAGCCACCAGCCACCCCACCAACCCCAGCCAGCCCCAGCCCACAAGCCCGGACCCCAGAACACAAAAGCAAAAGCCAAAACCCGGCAAAACCCCCCAAAACCCGGCAAAACCCCCCAAAACCCGGCAAAACTCGGGACCCAAACCCTATACAATTTCTATAAACCCTAAACTTTGAAAGCCCTGAACTGTAGCCCTAAACCCTAAACCCTAAACTCTGAAACCCCTAAACTCTGGAAACCCCAAACCCTAAACCCCAAACCCTAAACCCCAAACCCTAAACCCAAACCCTAAACCCCCTTTAAGCCCTAGAATCTAAACCCTAACTCTGATTCTTAAACCCTAAACTTTGAAAGCCCTGAGCTGTAGCCCTAAACCCCCTTTTAAGCTGCAGCGATCCAGCTCCGGAGGCCCTCGCAGCATCGAAGTCCCGGCCAGCAGTGGACGGCAACGGCAGCTGGACGTCCGAAAAGTTTTGTTTCAGCATTTAGGGTTTAGCAGTTTAGGGTTTAGGGGTTTAGGGTTTAGGAGTTTAGAAGTTCAGGGTTTAGGGGTTTAGGGTTTAGGAGTTTAGAAGTTTAGGGTTTAGGGGTTTAGGGTTTAGGAGTTTAGGGTTTAGGGTTTAGGGGTTTAGGGGTTTAGGGGTTGTGGGTTTAGGGGGTTTAGGGTTATTTAGGATTACGTGACAAAGTTATGTGAGCTGCAGGTTCTGATACCTGTGAATCTTCTTTCCAGCTGCATACTGATGAATCTGAATTTGGGATCTGCGTTCCGCTTCGAACACTCCTAGGTCTAGCCGCACTGTTGCGCTAACAGAAAGACGCCGTAAACTGCACCAAAGCATTTGCCGGTTGCAGCCGCTGTACCTCTGGCAAATGGAGGGAGCTCATTACTATTATGAATACTATTGTTACTATGTTATGGTTACTATGATTACGATGATTCCTATGATTACCATGATGGAAAATTACTATTATTACTATTGGTACTGCTATTTTTATCTTTTTCATTACAGCCGTCCACGTGAAAGTGTGCCAGGTCCAGGTTTACGGCTTGATGAGTACTATATAGGGATCTATATCAATTCAGGCTCTTTATAATTATAGTATATACGGGCCCCAAAACCCTGCTCTAATTATTTAGTCCCCTATATTACGGTTTGAATTCACAGGGTTCTTGGCCACGTGTTGGTGTCCTTTATGCCGGGCACGCCCCCAAAGGGAGTTGCGTTGTAAAATGCGGCTTACGTCGGTCAAGGGCGCGTTGCATCAAACTGGAAAGATGCAGCTGCAGGACACTGCTCCAAGATGTCCATCAGCCTTCATCCTTAAACAAAACATCTTGCACAGTCGGTGAGAGCCACAACCTGTATAAAGCCCTGAAGTTTACTGCAGCCTTAAGCTGTAAAGCCTCAAGCCTGTAAGCTCTAGAACCAGCATGAATCCATAAGCCCACAAGTCTCTTGAAGGTAACTCCGCCTGCGGCAACTGCCAGACTGTGGCATCAGGCCAGGTTTGCGCTTTTGGAGTGTGCGTTTAGGGTATTAGGGAAAGGATTTGACTCGGATTTCAGGGGTTGAACAGGGTTTGGGGTGTTGGGCTTCAGGGTTTTAGCTTCTTGTTTTAACAGGGTTCAGGGTTCTTCAGGGCTTAGGCTTTAGTACAGGGTTTAGGGCTCAGGGTCTGAGGTTTCGGGCGTCGGGTTCGAGAAAGGTTCAGGCTCCGGAGTCTGGAGCGTTTTCAGAGGTGCAGGCCTTTGCTTGCCCAGCCCAGCATAGAGGAGTTGCAGCCCTACAAGAAGTTGTCGGTAGTATCTTCAACAACATTATTCTCCCCTCCCTACTGCGATGTGCCCCACAAGCCGTTTTTGAGCCGCTGTCACACCCTTGGCTCATCCACCCTCAACCCTAAACCCTAAAACCCTAAACCCCAAATCCGAAACCCTAAATCCAAAAACCCCCATGGGAAGACACGAACTCGGATGCACCCCGAAGCCGAAGCAGGAGACCGGCTTCGCTGCAACGCTGAGTTGTTGCTATAGTATCCTTAGGCTTTTTTTATGTTTGTTCATACAAAACCCGAGAGATTTTTTACAAGTAGGATCTTTTTATTTTGTTCATACAAAACCCACGAGAATTTTAACAATAATATGTTCATTATGGTTCTAAGAAGGGTATAGGTTGCAAGACCCCGATCTCGGGGTTTGGGTTCAGGGTTCAGGCCCTAATTAAGAACTAGAGTAGAGCTCCTGTAAAGGCAATTATACGAGCTGTTTTAGGACTGAATCATTGCAAAAAGGTTATGAAGGCGGTAGATAAGGAATCCTGACGACAGGAAGCGTATTAGCAACTATTCACACCCCACTATATGTGTGTATATATATATACATACATACACACATACGTACATACATAATATGTACATAAACACGCACGCCAAAATTTTATATGTGAATATATATATATATATATATATACATATATATACATACTGTGAAAACGTGCATATGAATACATACATACATACATACATACATACATACATACATACATACATACATACATACATATACATATATACAAATATATGTTTTATGTTTATGTTTATGTATATATATATATATATGTATACACATATATACATACATGTACATGTATATATATATATATGTATAATACACACACGCACACATAGTACAGACATACACATGTAAACATACATTGATGGACCTAAACCTAAGAACCGAAGCGAAACCAGGTCCGCCACGCTTCCGCCCGAAGCCTCCATTGCGGTGCACTGAAGCCCCACAAACACAAAACTATACCGTCATCCCTGAACCCCAAACCGCGGCGAAACCCTAAACTTAAAACCCTTAGGTCGTAACTGGGGTAAGACTTAGAGCCCGAAGTCCTAAGACCTTAGATCCGACATCCTTAATGCTGGGACCTGTATCAGCTTAAGTCCTAAGACTCTAAACCCTTCAAACCCGAAGCTCTACACCCCAAACCCTAAACCCTAACTTTAGATAGACCGTTAACCCTAAGCCCTCAAACCTAAACCTGAAATCCTCGCTGTTGGGGAGACCTGCAAGCAGCTTGAAAAGGGCCCTGCACAAGAATAAAAATCCCAGAGCCTATAAACCCTTAACCTTATACCTACAAACCTTAAATCCTAAAGCTTATAAACACCCTAAACCCTCAAACCCTAAGCCCTAAACCCTAAAAACCTTAAACCCTAAACCCTAAACTCTAAACCGACCCTAGAACCCAACCAGGGCACCTCAAGTGGGTTCGCCTTGACCTGGGCATGGCACGGACGGTGACGCAGGCGCGGTCACTTGAACTAACCCTGAGGGTCCATGTGACCATATACAGGGTTTAGGGGTTTAGGGTTGGTTAGTTGTCAAAATTAGGGTCCCTTTTTGGGTACCTTGAATATTAGGCGCCGTATTACAATAAGGACCCCCGAAAGGGACATAGTTTTGACAACCACCCATATACCTACAAACATGCAAATATATATATATATATATATACATATATATACATATACATATACATATACATATACATATACATATACATATGCATATACATATACGTACACACGCATAATTTTCCTAAAGGTAGTAATGTACTACAGAAAAGCGGCCTTGTGGCTAATTTGGCTTCAAATACCTTTATCGGGAATACTTCAAGGCCAAAGTATGTACTATATGGATACATAGACCCTTAGGGTAATACCGGTGGTCTCAATGTTTGGCTTACGATATCACCTTATAGTCCCGATGTAACTCTTCTTTTTACACTGTTCAACTTTGCAGGGCTTCTAAGATTGTTCCCTTCTCCAGTATACAAGCACTCTTAGGGCTACATTCCGTGAGTCATGGGCTTGCGGTTTTGGGTATTCCAGAGCCTATGGGTTGGGTACTGCTCTGTAGCTCTAAAATGAACCCTAATATAGACTGTTGCAGGGTGGGGTCAGTGCCCAACCTATGGCTTCAGGTCTTGTGGCATCTAAGAAGATTAGGATTGTGCTGGGGCGCGTGAGAATTTGATTGAAAGCCAGACGTCGTTCACCGAGGTGGCCAGGTTTCTCCTGAGAGGACGGCAAGCCCCAGACTTTTCCTAAGTTTAGAGTTAAGGTCGAGGGTTCTCGGGGGGGTGTGCTCCCTGAGCCGACGACGTCGAGATGAAAGTCAGTTCTTCCGGTCCCAGAGGTGGTGCCAGCTATCGCCTGACCGAGCCGACCGACAAATGCCATCCTAAACCCTAAACCCTGAACCCATCAGCCCTAAACCCAAACAAACTCGTGCCCTAGTCGAAGCCTGGCATTTCTATCGAAACGTGAGTGGATATGGTCCTGCTGCACCCTCGCACAGCAAAAAAAGAGCATGGTCCAAGCCTTAGCCGTCATGCATCGCAGGTGCGGCTGTACAACCCCCAGCAAGGCTCGCGGCCGGAAGCACGGTCGTGCGGTGTTTCGTGCTGTCATAGTGCGTGCATGGATAATGGGGGTAGGAACATTTCTGTTTGTCTGTGTGTGTGGCCGGGTTCCGTTTAGATGGGTAAGTAAGCGAAACCAAACAAATCACGAGGTAATATACGCATACAAATGAAATACATCTACAGATGTACTTTACACTGGTCGGAGGTTCCCCAGTTTGTTCACAACTCAGCATCAAATCTTCAGGCTTCGAAGTTCCATCTTCGGGCGTGGGCTAAGCCTGAAAACCCGATCCTTCAAAGGACACCAGAATTGGGTACCGGGTTTAGGGTTTATGCTTGGGAGAGTAGTTAGAGGGGTTAGCATTTGGGAGGGTAGACATGCTTCAGGTGATTTGCGTGTGATTTGCGTAGTCTGACATCGCATGCGTCTCCGCACCACTGTAGCCGCAGCTGTACCCACTGCCAGCAGATGGGTGCATCTGCGGTATTTCATGGATGTCGGTATGCTTTACTGCAGTAGCAGAGAACCCAGAAGCTGGAAACCGCAACCCCAAACGCTAAATCGATCCTACATGCAGACCCTGAGCCCTAAACTGCAGCGAAACTAAAGTCAAGGGAACTGGGCGGCTGCCGCAGATGCCAGCCTGTTCTGCAAGCCCTGGTCTCTAAATCCCAAACCGTACATCAAGCATATCCTCAGCCCGAACGCAAGCAGAACTCGTAAACCACACACGGCTAAATTGAGAGGTTGGAATGTGCATGTCGGATCGACACCCTGGCCAGTACAGGGCGCAACCTACTTGCTAGGGCCTTGGATTCCAGAGGTGGGTGGGGAGCTTAGAGCTATAGGAGTACTCATGTGATTCAGTTTCAGACTGTGTGGTGCTTCATGGCATGTAGCTATGGGTGCATCTATCTGGCTTCTTGTGTTGATATCATTTGTTTAAATCATCGTGCTCAGGTTTGAAGGTTAAGGTTGCTCTCCGACTTCACAAGCTGCAAACCAAAACGTCCCTGCACTGTTACAGTGATCAGGTTTTAGGTGTGGAGTGTGGCTTTTGTTGCCGTTTGGCCGTGGCGTCGGGGTTCTTGAGACAGTCTCGACTGTTGTTACTTCTGTTCCACAGGGCTGCTGTAGCACGACCTGTCACCAGCACCTGCACCAGCACTAGCACCACGAATACGACTTGGACTGCCACACGACCGACGATGAGGACGGCAACGCCGACAACGACTACCACCACCACAGCCACCACCAGCAAAGCTCCTGCTCATCCTCCTCCTCTTCCTCTGCTGCCGTTTCGATCGGTATTGCTTAGATCGGGGTCGTTTGATTTCAACGGCGACTGCAGCCCTGCTCCTTTGTGCCGATGCAAGCCTCTGCTGCAGAGTCCTACATCCTAAACGGCCCTGAACCCAACTCCTACGTCCAAAGACCCGGAAAACTGCCTTTTCACGGGATCCCACCGCAGTCCTCACCTCGATCTTCTGCATTATGGTGTAGGGTTGCATGTTGGGGATCGTAACTTCATCGTTGCAACTGCGATGTGGCCGGTGAGAAGCTGCGACAAGTCAGGGTCTTCACAGACTTTGTCCCAACACGGAGATCTGGCTATTAGTAGCAGTTGTCGGAACAGATCTTACAACCCTATCGACCCTAGAACCGAAAGATGGAAAAAGGATCTAAATCGAAAAATCGATTGCTGTCTCCCGCAGTTGCTTGAGCCCAAATTGTTCCGGGAACGTTGGAGCAGAACGGAGTAGGGTCCAGGGACAACGCCTGTCATTGGCACCCCAAAAACGCAAACCACAACCGACAGCACTTGAGCTCGGATTCTCTCGTAAACTCTATACCCTAAACCCCTTGAACCCCCAGGTACGAAGCAACCACGGGGACGTGTAGCAGCGTTCCCTGGCCTCCTCAAAGAGGGCATCGCTGCGGGCTTTTGGGTTCTTCGGGACGTTGGAAGACTGTTTTTGTTTAACGATTTTGTGGTGTTTCAGGGTTGTTTCTCTCGCGATTTGTTGTTCAAGGTACCGCGTGTGTTTTCCCATTCTGCGCAAGCTCTTCTAGAGAGTTGTTTGTTCTGATACAGGTTTTTGCCGTCGACTCGTCGGGAGCCACAGAGGTAACTCAGAACAGCCCACGAACTGTTTCGACAAAAACACTATCTCACTCGATGCTGCCAAAGTCGGAACTGGGATCCACGAACGTGCACAGTGCTCCAAAATCGAAGCATCGGAAAAACAACCTTATGATGCGCCATACAGCCGATGTAGTAATCCTGCATTGCTGTTGTGTCTGGGGTGGCATTATTTGTTGACGGCTGCCTGTGGGGTACAGGCATATCCGACCCCCTCCAGCCCAAGGTATTAACTACATGCTTTGCATACAGGTGTTTGGTGGGGCTTGGGCTTGGGCCTTCGAATAAATTCGAACGGTGTTCGGGGCAGATGGACTTAGACCCTAAAATCTGAACCCTGGCCCTAGTCGCCAGAATGACTTAAGTCAAACTAGACTATATTAGCAATGCCGGTGTGATGTAATACCTATACAACTCTTGCACATTTACAGATCCCTAGAGCCCAAAGCCCAGACCCAAACCCAAACCCTGAAGACTAAGCCCAAACCCCAAACCTGCAAAACCCTAAACCCAAAACCTTAACCCTAAAACCCTGAACCCAAAGCCTCAACCTTAAACCCTAAACCCTACAACCCAAACCCCAATAACCCTACATTCCTTATGAAGCCTTAAAAGGTCAGCAAATGGGAGATTTGGGACTTGGAGCTCTGCCAGCGGGCTGCGGACCGACTTTGGAGATCGTTATAGGGTTTATAGGTTTGGGGGTGTAGGGTCTAGTTCTCTTTGGGCTCCTATAAGGACTATTGATAAGGGTGCTACAAGGGGTTTATGGGTTTAGGGTTTATAGGTTTGGGGGTTTAGGGTCTACTTCTCTTTGGGCTCCTATAAGGACTATTAATAAGGGGGCTACAAGGGGTTTGTGGGTTTAGGGTTTATAGGTTTGGGGTTTAGGGTCTACTGCTCTTTGGGCTCCTATAAGGACTATAAGGGTGCTACAAGGGGTTTATGGGTTTAGGGTTGTAGGCTGGGCTGAGGGTTTAAGGCTTCTTTTTTGGTCTCCTATAAGGACTATAAGGGTACTATACGGGGGTTTAGGGTTGTGGGCTGGGTTTAGGGTTTAGGGTATTTAGGGTTTTATCTGGTTTACTACAGGGCTGATACGGCTTAGGGGCATCGTAGAGCTTAGGGTGTGTAGGATTTAGGGTTCTCAGGGGCTGCAGGATCATAGATTTCAGGATTCTTACAACAGGGCTGTTTACAGCTTCAAACTATGCACAGCTCAACAAAGCAGTTTCAACATACTTACACCCCCTCAAGCAGCTTCTGGACCCTAAGCCCTGAACACTCAACCCTCTACCCCCCTCCCAAAAAAAAACAAAATAAAAAGGTTGCAGAGAGCTGCCCGATTTGTGCGAAGGACTTTCTCGGCCTTGAAGTCACCTCCGCCGCCTACGACGCCACAACAGGGGGCCTTCACGTCCGAATCTCAGAGCACTCGTGGCACTTTCGGACTTACCTGAAGGCTCCGTGTAATGTATACAGGGGCCTAAATAATTTCCGATACCTTTATTGGGGGGTCTCCTTAATTTTGATATAGCATGATGCACCGCCAATCTTTATTCTAATAATCAAGGACCCTGCATTCTACAGCATATACTTAGGCTGTGAAGTGCTAGCCCCTTATACCTATGCCCGAGACCGTTCCCTTCAGCCCTAAACCCTCGACCTGTGGAACAACAGCATGGTGGTCTTCAACCTCTCCCTGAGCTTCGGGGTTGGATCTACGGGGCTTCACGCTCTTCAGGGCTTTAGGGCGACGACAGGGATTTCGGAGCATGCGAAGTGCAGACGCCACTACCAGAGTACCAAGGTGGTCCTACCGGTTTGAGCTCCCTCGCAACGAAGAAATGCAAGCTCCACGCTTGAATCTTTCAACTGCAAAGAACAGACATCCCCGACATTGAAAGGCAGATCTTCTTGTCTTCTCCTACCCCTTTGATTCACACCCGAGGAGTTCCCCTTAGAAATTTGATGCATCGCACAAGGCTTGCGTGTACGACAGCTGCTTGGGCAGACTTAGCCGACTTTGCTTTCAAGGATGTGTGCTTCCAGCAAGATCCGCCATAGAGTATATATTTTGGCCGCGAAGTACTCACATACAGGGGTTACTATAACATATTTACCACAGAAAGTACCTGTATATAGGGACCACTTCAAGGCCAACGTATAGAATTACCATATAAAGTACCCATATGTAGGGACCACGTTAAGGCCAAAGTACATACGATATGGGTACAGTGGAGCCTAAGGGGATCTTCGACCACAGCCCGCATCCACCATCTTTCAGCCTCCTTGCGGAAGCCCCACTGACAGACAAAACCCCACCTAGGATGCCCAGTAGTACCCTTATTCCCTTTTTGTAGTCCTAGGAACCTTATGAAGGTACCCAATACCAAAAGGGGAGCCCTTGTTATTCCTAGGCTACTGGGCATCCTAGCCACAGCCAAACGCCTAAACCTCACCAAACCCTAAACGCCCTAAACATACTTACGTCCCACACCCCCCCCCCCCCACTACCAGGCAATTGGTCCGGTCCATCCTCCTAGTCAGACCCTAAACCTCAGAGTCGAAATCATCAAGATGTTCTATGCTACGGAGACCTAGTGTTCGTAGGGTTGTAGGGTTTTCTACCTGGACCCAAGAAGTGCGCAGAATAATCTTATATGGGTACTGGGCCATTATCTTACCTACTTTGGGGGGGGTTAGGTATGGATCATTCTCAGAACCTACAATCCAAGTGTGTTATGATACCTAGACCTTCCATCTACCCTCTATTAAACCCTAAATGCCCCTTATTTGGGACCATATACCCCTATTTGAGGGCATAAGGAGGGTCCTGGTAATTTGAGGTAAACCATAAACCCGAGTGCCTGATCATCGGGCCCCCCACAAGAGCTCCAGCCCCCAAGAAACCCCCAAACCCCAAACCTTAAGGTAAAAACCAGAAAGTTGGAATATGGATTAATGGTAGGATCCCCTATAATTTACCTTAAAGGGGTTACGATAATGATATTCCAACTTTCTGGCTTCTACTGTAAGGTTAAGGGTTTAGGGGGCACCCTAGCCCAAAGCCCCAAGATGTTCTGTTCAAGCCGCACTCTCGGCTGAAACCCAGGGCCCTTTTGACATTTATAGGCCGGATCCCGAAGCTGAGTTGAGAGGTTTAGGGTTTAAGGTTCAAGACTTCCGATTTAATGTTTAGACTTTCTGGTTTAAGGTTTTTGATTTCCAAGTTAAGGTTTACCGGTTGAATTAGGGGGTAGGGGTCTAGGGTGTAGGGTCTACCGAAACACTCCCAACTGTGAGAAGTAGAAGGGTCAGGAGAAGTACTGCAGGTATCCCCTTACAGTCCCTTTACAGTTCATCAAGCTGTCTTACTGCCCAAAGCCTCAACACCCTATAGCGAGATATCGAGAATGTATGGAGGCTCCTGTATGATTCTACGCCAATCTTCCGCAGTCCCTGCACTTTCGGAGGCTTGAAAAGGTGGGATGAAGGTAGGTGGGATATTCCCAAATAAGAGTCCTTATATAACAAGGGATCCTTAATCCTACCGACCTTCATCCCACCTTTTGAGGCCTCCGACACTTCGCCGAATAAACCTCGAAGAACCTGCTTTCGAGCTTTCGGACCTGGGTTTACCCATAGGCCCCAAAGTAGTTCCGTTTTGGGATTACCGGCCTTATCCCGAAGGGTCCAAGTACCTAATAATCATATACTCTCCGAAATCCTTACCTACATAACTACTATCCTAAAACCCAGTGCCTTATTATTGGGTCCTTTGGACCCTTGGGGTATCGATTCTATATATGAACCCCAAAAAGGAACAGCTTTGGGCCTTTGCGTAGGGTTGAGGGCCTATGCCAAAGGAGTTGAGGGGGGGCAGGGAAGTAATTTGATTTCGGTTTGTGGTTTAGGGTTTAGGGGTTTAGGGTTTCGATTTCTGGATCTGCTACCGGAACTGTATCTGAGGCTGTTATGCTTCTGCGCACCATCTGAGAACCCTATGAATTCGACTTTCCTGGCAGTTGCAGCGTGCGTCCTGAGATTGCGACCCCAACGCGGCATCCCACGTCTTAAACCCTTATAAACCCTAAGCCCAAACCCTTCAGACTTCAGGTCTTCGGGCTCAGATGCATTTTGGCTACTAAACCCTAAACCCTAAACCGTTTTAAATGCCTGAAGCCTCAAGCCCGGCCTCGAAAGCCGGAGCTCACGGTCACACCACCCGCAACCCCAAAGCTCCACCCCCAAAGACACCCTAAAGGGTCCATGTAGCGAAATAGCATATACTTTGGCCACAAAGTACCTAAGCAGGGACTACATCTTTGCCAAAGTGTAATAATAATAATCATAATAATAAAAAAATAATAATTATTATTATTATCATAACAATAATAATAATAATGATACTGGGTACATGGACCTTCAGGACAAACTCCAGACATCAACCCGCAAGGCCCTGAAGCCCCGAAGCCCCGAAACCATCCTTCTAGGCTCTGCCAAGTCCGTGAAGATTCGCTTCGGGGATGCGCGCACGGCGGCTTCCTATGCAGTGCCCCAACGGCACCTCCAAGTTCAAGATCTCAGTGTCCGTCAGTGAGTCAGTCAGTCAGTCAGTCAGTCAGTCAAGCAGGCAGGCAGGGCACGCAGGGCACGCAGTCCATCACTGATTCATGCGTAAATTCGGTTCTTCATGTATGCGTTCAGTCTTTCATTCTGCATCCTTGTCCTGCCACTCCATCCCTCGATCCACCCGTCCATGCAATGATTCCTTTGTTCCTTTCCATTTTCCCATGCATTAACTCATTCATCTCTCCATTGGATGCCATCCATTCCTTCCTTCCTTCATCCATTCCTGTGTTCTGTCGTTAATCCATCAATTCGTTCTTTCATTCATTCATTCATTCAGTCAGTCAGTCAGTCAGTCATTCATTCATTCGTTCATTCGTTCATATCTTATTTCCTCCTTCCATCCGTTAGTTCATTTAATCTTTCGTTCATTCATTCATTGCTTTCATTCATTCATCATGCATGCACACGTGCATTGTTGCACACATACACGCATACATACAATCAAACCTGGATGCATGCACACGTACACACCTGCAAACATTCATTCATAGAAGCGGTCATTCAAGCATGCCTACATGCTTGCATACGAACCTTCACGCCTATGTACATGCATGCATACATACATACGTACGGACATATATAGCGCAGATACATGCACGCATGCATACGCGCAAACATACACACGTACACGCATGCATGCATACTTACAAGGCAATGCAACACGATACCGTACATTAACTACATGTCACTACAGTACATTGCAATATGCTATACACAGTGCAGAACATTACATAACACACAGGCCACACGCAAGACAAAACATACTTATGGACCAATCGTACGTACGCACATGCATACCCACATTATTTCATACAAGGGCTGATGTACTCGTACGGCCATACGCACTTGCAAGTTTGCATACATGCCGATGTTTACAGGCCTGAATACGTACATAGTGCACGCACCCATGCATGTGCATCGACATATAGGCGACATATAGGCATGTATCGAGATGCAGACGTATGACATGTTCGGATCGTGTTGACATGTGTCTGGCATTCTTGTATATGCTTGTATTCAACCCACCACCTTGTACTTAGCCCCCGGGAGCCTAAACCCCAAACTCTTAACTTGGAGATGCTAGGAGCGAAGACATTTTCGCGGTAACATGTTCATTCGGGTCCGCAGGCCGGAGACACATAATTGTCTGAATGGCACGCCCGAAAAAAAACGAAGGTCCTCCCGGGTGGCTCTTTAGCATCTGGTTCTCCGAATCCTCACACCTGGCACTTTCCGAAGCCCTGGCCTGGCAGCAAGGAAAGCTTCCACCCCCAGACTGTTGTTTTCAAGTTCCCGAACCCGAAACGCAAAGCCCTACTTACCTTTGAGGAGCCCTTCGTCAGGGTCCGGCTGAGCTCCAAGCCTTGCAATGTGTTAAGTTCATCATATTGTGTAGCTTCAAGATATGTTCGACTTGAGTCAGCTGAAAGCCGAAGCATGACTAGACAAACAATGATAACAATGTAGTTAATCCTAAACTAAGCCCGATACCGCATCGGAGAGCGGGCCTTTCAGGGAACGCTGAGCAGCGTCAGCGCAGTGGCTGCTGCTACTTTGCCTTGCTCTTAGTCCCATTGTTTTGGGTGGTCTAAGGCTGTTTCGGGCTTAGTGCTGTCAAGGGTTTTGGCTAGAGGGTTAGAAGATTCAGGTTAAAATTGCAAGGATTCTTCGTATTTGGGTTCGACATGAAGTTTGCATCTTGCGAGAAGACCTTCCACTGATGCAAACTCCAACATCCTGGAAAGCCTTCCAAGCCTGAACACCCTCCAGCACAGAGGACCCATAAACCCTTCAACTCCCCAACCCAGGTGACCTATCAGACCACAACTTACTAAGTTTGCAGGCAGCTCGTTTTTTCCGTGCCTACTCACGGCATCAAGGGCACAAACAAGCAAGGGCATCGCTGCATCAACGATAATATTATTGACACGACGCTACGACTGTACGAACTACGACGACCCTCACCACTGCTTCTGCTAGACCTTCTGCTGCTGCTTGTTGCCGGTGCTGCCAGATTGCGAAATAGTCCGAGGCTCCCGAAGCCTAAAACTCACAGAGCCTGAAGCTTTTAAACCGTCAGCATGAATGCATTAAACGCTCAAACCCAAGTTTACCCTCAAACCTGTTCCGTGATCTTCGGTGCGTTCCTTCTGGGCCCTGGACTCGATTCCCAATTTATTCTTGTACACAGTTCCTCTATGATAAGATGTCCTGTTTTTTGTTACATAGTTCTGCACCTCGATGCGCCTACAACACCTTCAATATCCCAACATCGTAGCAACAACATGAGGGATGTCCACTGTATGCTTGTACATGCATACATATATACATGCTTCAATGCCAACACGTACTCTAATACGTTGAGAACCCCGAAGATTCCTAGTGAGGGCTTTTTTGTCACCGTTCACCTTGTGGGGTAATACAGATCCCGTAACTCCCGAAAGCTGAGCCGCTAGTTCCGCTTGCAGCCTGGATAAGCATCCTGACCAAAGCTTGCATTCCTTCAGGAAGCTAGACAAGAAAGTTTGACTACAAACCTGGAAACCCTGAAGCCTTAACCTTGAACACGAAGCCCTGTAACCCGAATGCCTTAACTCTAAACCAAACCCATTGCGAGTTAGACCCAGGTCGGGGACCCAATCCCGAATATGTGGGCCACTGGCTCCTTTCACAAAGGCGTGCGACATCCGACGGGTTCTTGGTCTTGGGGTCTTTGGGTTTATATTAAGGTCGAGTTGGGCTTGAATGGTTCACTATAGGATTGAATAGGGGTTCATAGAGTTCACTATAGGGTTTGCTCCAGCGAGCAAGACGTAGGCACATAGACCACTAGGGCACAGATTGGGTTTCTGTGTGCAGAACTCTAGGGAGCTTCAGAAGGTGTAAGTAAAGTTGTACTGGTGCCTTGGGGGTTTAGGGTTTAGGGTGTCATAGCTTACCCATAGGCCCCATATAGTAGTTCCTTTCTGGGGTTCATATGTAGACTCCCAAAAGGTAATCCCAAAAAGAAACTATTGGGCCTATGGGTCGTCGTAGCAAGGAACCCTCCACACTAAGCCAATCCTCGGGCCTCCTGACTCCTAACTTTGGACCCCGAAGCTCAGCTGGGCTAGAGTAGAAACAACCCTGAAACCCAAAGTTGTCTCAAGGTTTCGGGTTTTAGGGTCTTAGGGTTGCAACACTGAAACCTAAACCCTACCTGCACACTCAACAACCTGCGCCTTTTCAGGGTTCCTTGCTCTGCGTTCTTTATACATAAGTCTGCAAAAAGGTAGGTTACTTGGGGTTCAGGTAAACCCTATTATAACGCGTAAACCCTCCAGCAAAGCCTTGCTAATCGAACCCAGGATTTGAAGGGGCTTTGAGTAATGTACCCCCGCAGCCCAACTGTAAGTATTAAGGCAGGCTTCTACCGAAGGACGATCCATAAGCAGCTGGGTCTCTTTGTGTTGTGATAACTCCGAAACGCATACTTAGCACACTGCCACTTTAGAGCATGCTTACGGGATCGCGGCTACGTCCCGACGAGATTTGGAGACCAGGGAATCCCACAGCATGATCCCACGTGCGATGAAGACTGCGCGTGTGCGCAAAACCCACAACGTCTTCTGGAAGAGGTGGAGGCGGAGCCCTAAACCCCTAAACCCCTAAACCCCTAAACCCTAAACCCTGAACCATGAACCCTAAAGGATGAAGCTTGAATTCTGGAAGCCTCTGGCCCGAGGCCCAAGGAAATTTCGGTCCATTTGGCCGGTGGACTCTGAAGCCTGACCTGAAGAATCCCGTGCACACATCCAGCTGGTTGTACATGCCGAAAACTAGAGCCCTCTAGAAATTGCTTGCCTTATCCGGCGCTCCTGCAGCCCTCCAAGAACCGTCACGAAAGACGGGGGCAAAGCCTTCACCAATATGTTTGAGAATCTTGCAGAAGACCAAGGTGCTTCTCCCGCCCGAACTCTCAACCTGAAGCTAGTCCATTTCATCATTCTTGCTAGATTAAGCTGAAAATTACAGTGGTCATTGACATTATTGCTACTCTGTTCATGAGTACGATCAAGGGGAAAGCCGAGAGACTGCAGGTGGACACGGGCTTCTGCGAGGATTATGGCTACCAAGCAATCCGCACTTCGGTGCCTTGCTGCGGCACCCCGAGCCCCCCCGTGTGCCAGACATGTCCCGAAACTATCTTTCAACATGCTGAGAGATACTCTTTGCCTATATGTCTGTGTATGTGTGTATGAGTATGCCAGTGTAGATGACTGTGCATACATGTATACACATACATATACATGTATAGATAAACATACACATGTGCCTATACATATACATTCACATATACGTATACATATACGACTACATGTACGTATACAGTATGCTTTATACATGAGACAATCGACATATACAGATACATATGTATACACGATTTGTACACATATACAAAAATTCACATGTATATACACGTGACTGTTTACGGAGAGGGTGTAACTTCAATGAGCATCAGGCAACACGAGCTAACAGGGGGGTCTGGCGAGGTTGACCTTGCTTTGTTGACGATGTCGGGTCTTTCTCTCGAGTTCAGGGCCGCTTTGCGTGCTATCGTAATGCTATGAAGCTTCGAATAGTTTTGCTGGGGCGCGTATATGACCTGCTGAGGGAACCTCTATCTAGATTATAAGCAAAGCCTTCCCGCTAGGACCCTCGGACAGCCAGCCTGTACAAGTCGGACCAAGCAGATGGCGTCTTCGGTTTTAGGCTGACTCATTGGACTAGTATTGTTCTGTTCTCTCTGTAGCCTTGGAACAGTAGCACCTTGCTCCGAAATCTTGCTGGACTTCTCCCGGCATGGATGGTACCGCGGCTGTTCCCTGGAGAAGCCGAGTGCGGAGGTTTCAGGCCTTCCCTGGCCTGAGCCTTGCCCTTACGTAGGCTTGTAGTATCCTTAAGGGAGGGGGGTCCAAGGGGGGTATATAGCCTAGTGATCCTTAATTCTCCCTAGTACTCCCTTAGGTTCCCTTACAGTCCCATAAGGATTCCTTATACCCTCCCCTCTTGAACCACCCTCCCTTAAGGATCCTATAACTCTAAGGACTCATACGTTTAAAGCCTTTGAGGGCCCAAGGATCACACTACATGAGGCCCTTTGCGCTATTTTGATCCTTAGGGTAAACCCCAAAGACCATGCTATATGAGGCCTGTGGGGCTATTTGATCCTGAGGGTAAGCATGTTCCCTGATACCTTAAGTTGGCGTTCATCTTCGTATTTTGCCATGCCCGGAAGATGGGGTTCCATGTCCAGTACGATCATCGTCGTAAGCAGCCCTGTGATCCTTGTTTAACGGCTACTATAAGGGCTCTATATAAGGGCTACGATAAGGGCTCTTCAAGTAGGTCCTACAGTACACCCAGCACCCCAAACCCTCAACCCAAACCCTGAACCTGTAGATCCCTAAACCCTAGATCAGAATCCCTGTGCCCATAACCCCAAGCCCGAAACCCTCAACTGTCGACCCTTAACCTTAAACCCTGTAAACCCTAGACCCCTAAATCCCGTACCAACCCTAAAAACCCGAGAAACCGTAAAGAAGCCTAAACCCCTAAAAACCAGAAAATCCCTAAACACCTAAAAAAAACCTAAACCCATTAAACACCACAATAAAAACCCCTTAAACTCAGCGAGGTTCACTGTGGTCTGGCGGCCCAGAGTCTGGGTATCACGCTGGCAGCGCAACTCGGCGAAGATGTGTTGGGCATGGGTTTAGGGTTTAGGGCTCCTTTCGGGGTTGCTTTAAGTACTATGAGTTATCTATAAGGGTACTTTAAGGGGTTTGGGGGTTTTAGGTTTCAGGGCTCCCCTTTCAGGGCTGTCCCCAAAGGACCGGTTTAGGTTTTAGGGTTAAGGACCTAATAACAAGGTACGGGGTTTAGGGTTTAGGGTTTAGGGCTCCTTTCGGGTTTGCTATAAATACTATAAGGGATCTGTAAGGGTTTAGGTTTTAGGGTTAAGGTAATAACAAGGTACTGGGGTTTTAGGGTTGAGGGTTTAGAGCCCCTTTCGGGTTTGCTATAAATACTATAAGGGATCTGTAAGGGTTTAGGTTTTAGGGTTAAGGACCTAATAACAAGGTACTGGGGTTTTAGGGTTGAGGGTTTAGAGCCCCTTTCGGGTTTGCTATAAATACTATAAGGGATCTGTAAGGGTTTAGGTTTTAGGGTTAAGGACCTAATAACAAGGTACTGGGGTTTTAGGGTTGAGGGTTTAGGGCCCCTTTCGGGTTTGCTATAAATACTATAAGGGATCTGTAAGGGTTTAGGTTTTAGGGTTAAGGACCTAATAACAAGGTACTGGGGTTTTAGGGTTTAGGGTTTAGAGCCCCTTTCGGGTTTGCTATAAACTATAAGGGATCTGTAAGGGTTTAGGTTTTAGGGTTAAGGACCTAATAACAAGGTACTGGGGTTTTAGGGTTTAGGGTTTAGGGCCCCTTTCGGGTTTGCTATAAATACTATAAGGGATCTGTAAGGGTTTAGGTTTTAGGGTTAAGGACCTAATAACAAGGTACTGGGGTTTTAGGGTTGAGGGTTTAGAGCCCCTTATAAATACTACAAGGTTTAGGTTTTAGGGTTAAGGACCTAATAACAAGGTACTGGGGTTTTAGGGTTTAGGGTTTAGGGCCCCTTTCGGGTTTGCTATAAATACTATAAGGGATCTGTAAGGGTTTAGGTTTTAGGGTTAAGGACCTAATAACAAGGTACTGGGGTTTTAGGGTTGAGGGTTTAGAGCCCCTTTCGGGTTTGCTATAAATACTATAAGGGATCTGTAAGGGTTTAGGTTTTAGGGTTAAGGACCTAATAACAAGGTACTGGGGTTTTAGGGTTGAGGGTTTAGAGCCCCTTTCGGGTTTGCTATAAATACTATAAGGGATCTGTAAGGGTTTAGGTTTTAGGGTTAAGGACCTAATGACAAGGTACTGGGGTTTTAGGATTGAGGGTTTAGAGCCCCTTTCGGGTTTGCTATAAATACTATAAGGGATCTGTAAGGGTTTAGGTTTTAGGGTTAAGGACCTAATAACAAGGTACTGGGGTTTTAGGGTTGAGGGTTTAGAGCCCCTTTCGGGTTTGCTATAAATACTATAAGGGATCTGTAAGGGTTTAGGTATTAGGGTTAAGGACCTAATAACAAGGTACTGGGGTTTTAGGGTTGAGGGTTTAGGCCCCTTTCGGGTTTGCTATAAATACTATAAGGGATCTGTAAGGGTTTAGGTTTTAGGGTTAAGGACCTAATAACAAGGTACTGGGGTTTTAGGGTTTAGGGTTTAGGGCCCCTTTCGGGTTTGCTATAAATACTATAAGGGATCTGTAAGGGTTTAGGTTTTAGGGTTAAGGACCTAATAACAAGGTACTGGGGTTTTAGGGTTTAGGGTTTAGGGCCCCTTTCGGGTTTGCTATAAATACTATAAGGGATCTGTAAGGGTTTAGGTTTTAGGGTTAAGGACCTAATAACAAGGTACTGGGGTTTTAGGGTTGAGGGTTTAGAGCCCCTTTCGGGTTTGCTATAAATACTATAAGGGATCTGTAAGGGTTTAGGTTTTAGGGTTAAGGACCTAATAACAAGGTACTGGGGTTTTAGGGTTGAGGGTTTAGAGCCCCTTTCGGGTTTGCTATAAATACTATAAGGGATCTGTAAGGGTTTAGGTTTTAGGGTTAAGGACCTAATAACAAGGTACTGGGGTTTTAGGGTTGAGGGTTTAGAGCCCCTTTCGGGTTTGCTATAAATACTATAAGGGATCTGTAAGGGTTTAGGTTTTAGGGTTAAGGACCTAATAACAAGGTACTGGGGTTTTAGGGTTGAGGGTTTAGGGCCCCTTTCGGGTTTGCTATAAATACTATAAGGGATCTGTAAGGGTTTAGGTTTTAGGGTTAAGGACCTAATAACAAGGTACTGGGGTTTTAGGGTTGAGGGTTTAGAGCCCCTTTCGGGTTTGCTATAAATACTATAAGGGATCTGTAAGGGTTTAGGTTTTAGGGTTAAGGACCTAATAACAAGGTACTGGGGTTTTAGGGTTGAGGGTTTAGAGGCCCCTTTCGGGTTTGCTATAAATACTATAAGGGATCTGTAAGGGTTTAGGTTTTAGGGTTAAGGACCTAATAACAAGGTACTGGGGTGTAGGTTGGAAGGGGCCCCCACCCTGTAATAGTGACTCTAAGGATTGCTATAGGGCCCGATTATATTCCTATTACACCACTATGAAAGGGTGGGGGCCCCTTCTAAGGTGTAGGGTTTAGGGCTCCTTTCGGGGTTGCTATAAGTACTATAAGGGATCTATGAGGGGTTTAGGCGGTTTGGGGTTTTGGGTTTTCGGTTTAGGGTTTAGGGTTTATTGTTGAGTGTTTCAAAGGGGGATTATAGTATTCCTGACTTGAATTTGAATCTTCATTGTTAGTAATATTTGTTGATATAACTGTTGTCATGCTGTCGTGATCATATTATAATGTGCTTCCAGAAGGGCTTCGGGTTTACACTATATAGACCTTAAGCCCCCCATCATAAGCTTCAAGCCCGAAGAAGAGCAACAACAAGCTGGTATAACATACAGATCAGAGCACAACTGATACTAATGATGAGCATAACTAACAAAGTTCTAGTGATAATGCAGACTCCCGCTATTGTTCCCAGTGCCTACAATTACAGTAAAGGTCGTAAGACTTCTTGCCGGGCCCAAAATCCCCAAAGCCTGAGTCGAGGCATTCCTCGTCCGCTTCGGCAGTGGCTCCTGGAGGATCCGTTTTCCCGGGTTCAGGATTTGAGGTTTGTTTAGGGTTCAGGGTTTAGGGTTTGGGGTTTAGAGTTCAAGGTTTGAGGTTCAAGTTTTGGAGTTTAGCTTTTAGGGCCGAGGGTTTGAGGCTTGGGGCTGACTGTTACCGGGCACTTGGGGTGTAATATAGGGAGCTGGGGGTTCCTTATCATAATTAAAGTATAAAGGGCCCCAAAACCCAATTCTAATTTGAAACGCTCCGCGTCGTCCGCCTCGGGCCGGCTGTACGCGCATGCGGCGAGTGGCTACTATCTGCAGCAAGCTCTTGTAGGAAAAAAGTAACAGTTGGAATCGAACTTATAGTAAAAGTAATGTTCATAGCAACACGAAGCAGGATGATTGTGAGTAGTATTAGTAGTGGTAGTATCAGTACGAATTTTGGTGTCGTCATTCCGAAACACTGGATACCAAGACTCTCGCAAGCGGCGGGATGCCTTAAGTATGGGCCGTTGAGGCTGTGGATTTCGTGGGCGTCTTGGATTAAAGGCGAGCCCCAACACATAAAGATGCTACATTGCAGTCCCGTGTCGTCGAAAACTCCAGAAAGCTCGCACCTGTCAGCGAGCGGAGGAGGGGCGGGAGGGAAGGGGGGAGGGGGGGGGGGGGGGGGGGGGGAGGGGAAGCGGTGAAAATTGGGTGGGACTGCCCACAGAAGCCAAAATCCGTTGATGGAATCCGAATAGGAGCCTCTGACCGCTTCGGCCGGGGCCGAGGCGAATTATTAAGGCCCCTATATTATAGCAAGGCGCTGGTTTCCAGGAGATGTCCCACGCTAGAATTGCATGTGCCCGCCAGCAATTAGCATTGTCAGGACGTTATGCCAGCCTTAAGTGATACAATACAGTGTTTCAACACAGCCACGCTTTGCTAGAACAGATTCGAGGGTCTGTTGTTTCATGATTATCTGTTGGCTTAAGTTACTTGTTACTTGCAAGCGTGTGTCAGACGAAAGTTTTGGCTAGCACTAAACCTTAAACTGTTTATAAACCTCAGCCCCTGACCCTAAATTGCTAAACAGGGTAACTATAGGATATGATAAGGTAACTACGGAGAGATGATGCCGCAGTTACGATACTCTAACCTTTCTTACTGTGTACCCCGATCCGCGAAAAGTTCTTAAAGCCCTGCAGAACCCTGAAACTGAAACCCTAAACTCCTAAATCCTGAACCCCTAAACCACGAAATCCCTAAACCCCTAAATGAATCCCGGGCTTAGTGCCCGGGCCTCATGTCAGTGACCAGGCTGCTACTATTTCACGACCGACAGCAGCGTTCGGCTGAATCAGGCGCAGTCTGCCAAAGGGACGCTTGTCTTCGATACGAAGGGGCAGTTCTGCTTGAATAACTAGCCAATACTATGCCGTAGGGTTCCTTGTTTGAACTCTACTATAATACACCCCGTAATCCCATTCTCATAAAGATGGGTTCCTGCAAGGTTACTGCGCGGCGGGCCGCTCCATTAATTACATGCAATTCGAGCTTCATGCCCGAGCCCTCGACCTCGCTTGCCACGCCCGACCCATAGGCCCCATAGTAGTTCCAAATCGGGGTTCATATGTAGACTCCAATAAAGTAATCCCCCAAAAGGAACTACTATGGGGCCTACGGGTAAGCCCTAAACGTCCCTGAACCATGAACCCAAAATCAAAGGCATCCGAAAGCCCTAATTAAAACTCAAAGCTCAAGCCATATGCCACGCAAAGGGTTGAGGGTTTGTAGCTTTAGGGTAAACGCCAGGGAACCCCAAGACCAAACGGTTTTCGAGACCGAGGAACGTGGCGGCCAGCACTTTACAGTTGCTTTGCCAGCTTCCGGGAGCGTGCTACGAGCAGCTTGGCTTGTGTCGAACGGTTTTCCAAGGAGCACTTAACAAGATTTTGAGGTTTCGGATGTACAGAGTTCTGGAATACTGGGCTTCTAGGACTCTGTAGGGTGTAGTGCCCTGAAACAACCCTCAATCTCAGACCTTCAATTCCTAAACGCTACAGCCTTTGAAACCCGAGGGCCGAAAACTCCGGCCCAGGCTGAGATTCTATGATATGGTATAAGATACTCTACAAGCCGTATTCCAAGTATGATGGCCCTATACTAGGGTCGAAAGATGAGGTTCTATGTGACTTACGACGATGCCAACATGATCGGAACGTCGTCGACGTCGCAGCGCCCTGGCTCTCATTCCGAGGGGGTCGGATCCTCGAAGAAACTGAACATTTCCTGACGGGTCCATGAATCCAGATAGTATGCACTTCGAGCCTAACGTACTTATGTAGTAGCGACTTTGGCAATGCCAATGTATATGCTATATGAGCGTATGTAGATCGGGCTTTGCTGGACTTCTCCGGGGTTTTACAGAACCTACGCCACGGACAGAGTCAACGGCCCACCGCTGCTTCTCGCTAGGCGGTATTTGGAGGTGTTGCTAAAAAGGATCCCTGAAAGGAACCCCTAAACCCTTATAGTACCTTGACAGTATCCCTTATGGATCCCTTTTTGGAATCGCTAGCTACTCAGCCAGCCACCAGCCTCCTTCGCCTGTTAATCTCCTTGAAGCGGATGAAAGAGCGGGTTGGGACAAAGGTTTCAGGATGCAAGCAGCCGTAATTTGTCGCCTCCTGCGCAGGGACACCTGGGGCGAATGTGGCTGGGCGGAAGTATGCATGTGTTTTAAAGTTTCTGACGCCCAAAGACTCGAAATTGGCCCAACCAAACTTCTCTCGAGCAATTCATCTGAAGCCTGGACTGGCCGTCCTCGAGACCGAAAGCCCAAGCCCTCTAAAGCAGAAGCTTTCGTGTTCCATCGTCGTCGGTACCAGTTTCATATATTGAGTGCTGCATACCAGCGAAGTCTACATGCTATGGCTTTATGTTTGGGGCTCAGAATACACGGGCACGGTCTGAGCTCTGTTTAGAAGATTAGACACCTTTCTCAATAAGACAGCAGAGCGCGTGTCCTCGTGACTTATTGACAGATTATTCGTGCTTTGCAGGTCTAGGATTCGGGATTGGGATTTGGGTTATCGTACCAGGTTTCCAGGCATTGTCTCCTTCGTGCAGCCATGAAATCTTCCTCAGCCCCAAAGCCAAAACCCCTCAATCCTCAAATCATCCTAAGCCTGAGTGGGTAGCCTAACTGGAGCCGGGAGCACCTTTAGCCCCAGACCTTATTGGGCGGATTGCGTGCCGATTGCTGCAAACCTGAGTGCACAGCATCTCGGGTGCTCACTTGTCGAGTTGGCACATGTGCTACCTATCTGGGTGGTTGTCAAAAAATATGGTCCCTTTTGGGGTCCTTAGTATAATACGGCACCTATTTAGGGTACCCAAAAAGGGACCTTATATAATTTGACAACTACCCATCTGGACGACGATAGCTTGGTCTCTCTGACGCTATTCATGCCTCGCGGAGATCCCAAGTCATGGGAACTGGTGAGTGTGCTTTCTTTCGCGAGACGCAACTTGGTGTTACATCCCATCAAGACGTTGTTTGAAGGGTTGAAGACTCCGGGCGAATTGCGCTCATGAATTTACTTCTCCAGGATTCAGCCCCAGTTCATTATGATCCGATCTATGATGTGGAAACTGCACGACGAGATCTCGGCAGCTCGTGCACGCTACAAGCCGCTACAACCGTCAGACGACTGCCCTCTTCTGGTGACGATGAAGAACGAGCCGGGACAACTTTGCCCAGCTGGCCACTCTAGCACGTCCCGGGAGAGTAGGAACCTGATTAAGAAACCCTGGGTCTATAACCCCCAAAATAGTAGGATCCATCTAAGGAGCCCTAATAAAGGCCCAAGGTTTCTTAGTCAGGTTCCTACATTATCTTCAAGCCGGGGCCGCTTGCTGGATTGCTTCTCCAGATGATAACCTACTACAGGAAGTCGTGGGGGCCCTCCGGGTCCTTCAACAGAGCTGCCACGGTTCAGGGTTTAGGGTGGGTTTAGGGTTTTGGGTTTAGGATTTAGGGTTAGGGTTTAGGGTTTAGGGTTGGGGTTTAGGGTTTAGGGTTTCGGAACTCCCAAGTAAGTCCCTGCTCTTCGTGCTACATTGTGTGGGTACTCCAAGCATTGGGACTTGCAGCTCTGTCCAACTCGCTCCTCCCCTCGAAAATTCTAAACGCTAACCATGCAGAAGGAAAACGGCCCACAAAACAAAAATAACTAAACCTTAAACTCTAAGCCCTAATAAACCCTGCATTAGGCTTAGGGCCACAAGAACCCGGAGAGTGAGTCGAAAGCCGGATCTGAGAGCATTTATCTCGTTTTTGGCTGAGTTGTGGGCTTAGGGCTTTAGATGTTTTTATGGCTCCGGGGCCTAGGCCTCTATGGTTTCAGGAATGTTTGAGGTAGGGCTTGTTTAGTTCATAGGGGGGTTTTAGGTTCTAGAATTAGGGTTGAGGGTGCAGGGTTTGTTGGATTTGGAGCTCCAGGTTCGTCCCTACAGGAGATCAAACCGCACATAGCCGCTAACTTGCGGAACATCTCTGTAGCAGCCCAAAATAGACCAAATCAATCCCGTGCAACCCACATCAAACCACAGACCCCACATAGAGCACACAGCTAAGCCACGAACGAACACATGTAGGAAGCTACATGGCAGCATAGCCCCTACAGTCGCTACATTCAGCATAGGCCCCCAGGCCTAGGCCCCAGACGTTAACCTTAAACCCTAAAAAGCTCGAAACTTCGAAACCCTACACCCCTAAACCCGAAACCTTAGCCGCCCATATATGAAGCCCGAAGGGCTTTCACACTTCCACGTTACAGGTATGAGCTCATGTGCTGCATCGTCGACATGCGGCGTTTGGACCTATGACATCTCCAGCAAGGCAGCGGGACCTTCAGAGAAAACTGTATAGCCCTAAGGCTGTAAGGACTCATATTTTGAGGCTTTTGGGCCTAAAAGACCATCTTACATGAGGCTTTTGGGCCATTTAGAGCCTCAGGGTAGTACAGTTTTTAAATTTTAATGATGCTTAACGTTTGGGGTTCGAGGGCTAAACCTACACGCTAACGCGAAGACTGTGTAGTGGTTTCAGGTTTAGGGGTCGAGGGGCGTGGGGCACTGTGGGTTTTTGGCCTTGGAATTTCGTGGGATGTACCATGCTTGGACCAGGGGTAACGGATATACTGTTTCCCTGAGGGTCCATGTACCCCAACAATATATACTTTGGGCCCAATGTACCTGTATAGTGAGTACTTTAAGGCCCAGTATATATTATTTGGGTTCATGGACCCTTAGGGTTTGGGCAGATGGAACCTGAGCTGTGGTGATCTTTCCACGCGGCACCGTCTCCGCGGTCTTTCTGGTGCCTTCGCCTCCTCGTGTTGGGGTGCGAAGGTTGAAGGAGACCGGAACCTGAACTCTAAGACCCAGGTGACGGAATTGAAAGGTCTCCTCCTAGACCCGCCATCTACCCTCTATTATTAGACCCTAAATGCCCCTTATTTGGGACCATATATGTACCTTACAAGAAGGGTCCTGGCTGTTGCAGCATAGCCGTCCATGTCGATTTCGTGATACGGGTTTTTCCATCTAGAAGTCAACCACCTCTAAGGAACCAAATCCGGAGACCCGAACCCTGGACTTGTTTGGGGCTTCAGAAAACAGCATGCCAGTATATTAGGGGTTTATGGGTTGGTTTAGGGTTTAGGGTTTAGGGTTTAGGGATAATGGGCACCAAAGTCCAACAATCGCAGTTTGTCAGGCCTGCAAGATCTTCACTGCTGGATCTGCAGGCTTGTCGGGGAAGGGTGCGGCACGGTTAGGGGCTTGGGATTCATGTAGACCTGAATGCTTTGTGTGAGTGTGCCATATTCGGTAACTTGAGGAGGAAGCTTAACATACTTCTTGTCCGCATGGTCTTCTTACTGATACGGTTGCAGGTGGAGTACAGTCTCTACACATGGTTGTCAGTATCAGTAGCCAACATACTTGAGCTAAAGGCCATGCAACCGAAAGTTCAGTCGACAACGGCAGCTCCTAGCTGTCCGACGCGTTGGATGGTTGTGTCATCGAACTTCCCCAGGACATGTGACACTGAATCGTTCCTCATGTGAGATCTACTCAACCCTAAAATGCTCTTATCCTCAGACCCGTCAGCCTACCCTACCCCAAGTGTCCCAAGTCCTGCTGCGTAGAATTCCCCATTGTGACCACGGCAAGCCTGCGACGCGACCCCAGAAGCCGGACCTTTATGTAAAGCTACTACGAAGATAAAGAAGCCAGTATGCAAGGCTTAGGGCTCCAGTAACCTGAATAGTAGGTTTACCAGGGTATAAAATATCCGGTTAGTAACCTACTATTTAGGTAACTGGAGTTCTAGGCCCCAAAGTAGTTCCTTTTTGGGTTCAGATGTAGAATTCTATAAGATAATCCCCAAAAGGAACTACTTTGGGGCCTCTGGGTAAGGCTACCGTAGTTGTCGCTTGGCGTGTTGTGAAGCCAGGAACAGCATCGACGGATGCTAACCTGATGTCTGGTCCACCCTTCTGCAATGCGCCCTGGCATGAAATCTCTCTGGTGCTCTGAGGATATGGGAGTTTCCGAAACTTAGGGGTGCCGTATTTTGGGGTCCTTATATTCAGGGTCCTATTATTTAGGGTACCATATTAGGGTCCCCTATTTTCGGAAACTCCCATATAGTGCTTCGATTACATTAAAGCTCCAAGTGATGTTTATAGTCTTTATGGTTCTAAGGGCGCTTAAGACATAATCTTGACCCCAGAATAACCACCCCTCCCCTAAGGGGCCTCATATTATTCGTATCCCGGTGTGAATCTCTTTCAAGGCAGGAGGCGTGTGTCTACATGAGTCGTGGGGTGGTGGGGGGAGCTAGTATTCAAGACTTCGGGTTGACTGCAGGTCAGGGGTTTCGGGTTGAGGGGGTTTCAGGGTCTGGGTCTCTGGCGACCTCTTTATCATCCCTGTTTCTGTCTAGTTCTACCAGTAGGTCTCGCCACAGTTTCGCGAGAACGCATGTGCTTGTGTCGTTTTTGTTGAGAGTGAGTTCCTTTGTCGTTCTGCTTGTTGTCAGGCTTGTTTGTTTTTGTTGCACTGCTCGATTGTTCTCGGCTTCGTCCTATATTGACACTTGGTTGGGCCAGCTGGTCACGGTGTGAAATATCGTATGCTTCACGAACCGACGCTCCTTGGGTTTGTCAACTTCCTGTCTTCGTCTTACTCTCTTCAACTCTCTCTGTCTGTCTCCCTCTCTCTCTCTCTTTCTCTCGCCATCTCTCTGTAATTCGAGCAATTTCTGCTGCGCTTGCAAGGCTGCTGGTTCGGGTCATTTGGGACTGAAGATTAGCCCCAAGAACTTTGTGCATCATGCTTCGTAGACTCCGGCGCACATCCTGGGTTCTCGTCTGTCAGTCTATCAGGACATGCCGGGCGCCGTTTGCCTCTCAGATGTGGCGGCAGCAACAGGCATGCGGCACGAACACATGTTGATGCGTTCGTTAGATTGTTTTCGGGGCTGTGAATACTTTAGTATTTTATTACTTCAACTACCATGGAGCGGCCGCGACCCAAGCAGGAAGCCATTGATATCCTAATAGGTTTAGGGGTACTAAGAAGAGAGACATGAGCTGCATGGTGATGGAGGTGGTGATGGTGACGAGTCAGGGTTTCGGGATGGCAGTGATGAATGACAATGCTGGCAGAGCAGTTTCTGCTGCTGCTGATGGTCGTCATGATGATGATGTTGGTGATGATGATGATGAGGATGATGATGAAGAGGATGAGGAGAAGATGACGATAACGATTTGGCGTTGATGGTGATAGTAGTGGTGATGATGATGATGGTCATCCGGATGCTGATGTTGGTGATGACGGTGCTGCTGACGATGATGGTCGAAACGGCGATGCTTCTGAAAGGGGAAGCTGCTCGCAGTCACGGAGAAGCTGACGAAAGGTTGGGTTTCGATGCTGACTGTCTCGGCAGTCTGCAGACCTTCAACCCCAAAGCCGAAACCCCCCAAAACCCTTCATTGTCAACCCCCGAAGCCCCATTCAGCCCCAACTCCAAATCCCCAAATTCAACCCTCAACCCCTACACCCCTAAACCCGTAAACTCCTACTAAACCCCTTAACCCTGAACCCTAAAACCCCCAACCCTCACAGGCTGGAGCAATGCTACGTGCCAGTCGCCACTTGCTGGACGCTTCGTGGACATTTGGACCCGCGCCCTGGCTGTCAGAGTCCCGGGATCCTCTTGGAGAAATTAGTTTGTTTAGGGATTTAAGGTTTAGAGGTTTAGTGGTTCAGTGGTTTAGGGGTTCAGGGTTGAGGTGTAGCGCTGGGAAGCTTTGCATTGTAACTTCGCTCTTCGGTGTCTTCCTTCGATGCTGATGGTAGCCGAATGCCGTAGAGTGTTCGCCTGTTGCTCATCGTTACTTCGCCGCTATAATCTGAAACTTGATCGCCACCACCAAAAGGTGCATAATCTGCATGTAGTGCAACAGCGGCGAGACTTTCGAACTCGACGATGATAACATGAGGTGCACATCATAATAACCTTCCCGATGCTGCTGGTGATGCTGCTGTTGGGAGACACCTGAACCCACACCGGCTTGCAAAGATTACAATCTGCTCGCCCCTTTCAGACGTTTGTCAACAAGGTACCGGTCTTTCATGTCCCCTGCCGTTTGATGCAAAACCAATCCGCAAAGGAGAGGCCTCGAGCTCCATGTCCGTCTGCGAGGTGGAGGTGAGCATGAGAAGAGAGGGGTCCAAGGTTTGTTTAGGGCCTAAGGTTGAGGGGTCCAAGATTCATTTTCGGCTTCGTGTCTGTGCGTGTTGGTATCTGCCTGCGTTCACGTTTGGTTTGTGTGTGTGTCGGCGCTTACAATTGTAAGCAAATCTGTGGATGCAGTAAAATGGTGCGTGTAACTACCATCTTTGTTAATTGTATGTATGTGCAGGTGTGTGTGTGTGTACATATATATATATATATACGGATGGCTCGTAATGAAGTGCACCTGTAGCATCATGACCCGATACCTCCCGTCTCTACTTCATGATCTGTCGGATTACAGTGTGTTGCACATTGCCGCGGCCAACGAAGGGCCAGGCCACAGTGGGAACAGTGAGAGTGCATTGCATGATCTGTATCTCTAGGTCTATCCACCTGTCTCTCATTTCTCTGTCTGCTTCTCAATCTATCTCTGCATCTATCGATCTTGTACCTAGACCTACCTACCTACCTACTTGCGCTTTTTGTGTATGGGTCTATTTAACGCTATCAAATCTATCTGCCTATCTACTCGCAGCCTCCAGACCTAGCGCTGCAATTCCCGGACACAGCCCTTTCAAAGACATTGTAATGCCCGTATAAAGACCAGAAAACACATCCTCATAACTCCTGTTAGAACTCCTACCAGCCTCAATATACGACCTAAACAGCGCGCGCAGCCTTATAGCGACCCACAAAGCCTTACACACCCCCGTATCAAACCTGTACAAGCTGTATTGACAAGAAACTACATACTGCAGCCTTTGCGAGCTTTACAGAGCCTTCTAACACCCCATACAGCCCTTATCACACAGTTCCCTGAGGGTCCATATACACTACTATTATGGAATTAGGCCCTACAAGACCATGCCCATTATGGTTTTGGGGACCCAATTCCATAATAGTAATGTATATGGACCCTCTGGGGTTGTAAACCGCTCATGAAGCAACGCCCTTCCTAGCCCAAATACCTTGCAAAGCCGAAGGGCCCTGCAAGCTCAGCTGCCCTAAAGCTGCGCTCTTGCTCAGCTCTTAAAGCAACCCTTACAAAGAAACCCTGATCTCAACCAGGACCCCCCAAGAGGGCCCTTTAATGGAGTCCTTATGGCCCCGAAGAAGGTCTGGCAAGTATATTAGAGGGTAGTTGGGGGGTCTAGGAACGCATCTTCGGATCAGGGATTCCGGGGTTCTGGCTTCGCCAGGTTTGGGGAGGCCTCGCCCCAAAGATGCCGACAACCTTTCAGTATCTTGGCCCTGGTTATGTTGGGTTTTGGGGTTTTAGTTTCTTTTTGTTTAGGGGTTCGCGCTTTGGGTCTAGAGCTTAGGGTTTAGAGTTTGGGGTTAAGGGTTTGTTGGGCACTAGAAGGAGGTTGTTGTACCTGGTCTTCTAAAGTGTTCTGAGGGTTTTGCTGAGCTCTATTTATTTACTGGGTGTTGCAAGGGATTCGAAAGGTTTTCGTACCGGTTTCATTTCGTCAGATTTGAAGGTTCTGAGATTTGTTGTACGTATAGGGATTAGGGTTAGGGATCCGGAAGCCAGGTGGTCATGCAGAGCCAAAAGCATTTTCTTCTGCGTATTTTCGTGCAGACATTTGGGGTTTAGGGTACGTATATCAGTATATCTTGTGTGTCCTGTTATAGACTCTACACTGTTGATGCCGTATACTGGGGCGACTTAGTATCGACAGACTGTGGAGACCGAGACGCTCGGTATTGCAGGTTCGGGATTCCAAAAAAAGACCCCCTGAACACTGAACCCTAAAACACGGTCCGTTGCCAAGGATCGATGCAGGTTGCACAGGGGCGAGTATCTCCGGCGTCTCGACATGGTCTTAGTATTAGTATTAGCATCCGTATGATATTTGTCTGCAAGACTTTTTCGATTCCTGAGATTGCAAGCCTCCGCCCGACAAGTTCAGGGACTGTAAGTCTCCGAACTTTCCAAGGTCAGTCCCAAGCGTTGATGTAATGAGCTTCGCATCTCAAGCAAATCAACAAGTCCTGAACCTCAAGGCACAAGCCCGACAACCCCATTACACAGGGGTAAAGCAAAACACTTAAGCAAATCCCTGATCCCTAAACCATGCAAGCTTTCAAAACACCGCTGATCACAGCAGCTCATGCTGGCTCCCAGACGGCTTCTCTCATCCCCATGTCCTGTTTGCGGTTTAGGTTTGAGTGCTTGGTTCGAGAGCCGAGGCTGGGGTCACAGTGCAAAAGCCTTCTAGTCAATCACAAAATCTTAGCTGCGACTGGGACGAATTTTCGGCCACACCTTAAACATTCCAATGAGCCATATTCACCGGAGCCGGTGGAAGAAGGCCCCGACTGAAGATGTCCTCACTTCCGGTGGAAGGCTCCAGGCTATCTAAGCGACTAAGGTTTCTGTGGGTCACTAAGCATAAACCCAAACCCCCAAACCGTGGACCCGTACCCTTCTACTTTGCCGGAGCCGGAATGGTGCTGAGGAAACTTCATCTTGAACGCTGACTTGAATGGCTACCCGGCGTACCACTACCCGCAGGAGGCCTTCTCCGGAGGGTTTTAGGGTTTAGGGTATGTGTCCCATAGACAAGGACTCCATGAGGGTTTAGGGCCGTAAGTTAGTGTGCAAGGATTACGGGCTTCTATGACCTGCTTCAGGCAGATATCAGAGCCGAAGGAGAGATGTCTGCAGTGTAGAACCATACACTCTGCGCAGGGGGTCATGTGTATTGAGGTAGTATATGCTGATGCATATTCTCACACAATGATAAGAAGTTAAGGTACTAACTTGTGTCCTTAGCCACTAACCCCTCTTTTTTTCCTCCAAACTGGCTTGTACTCTGGAGCCCGAGTCTCTACCCACACATCCTTCAGCGCACGTGGGTGTTTCCGAAAACGGGGACCCTAACATAGTACCCTAAAGAATAAGATCCTCATAATAAGGACCCCAAAATAAGCCTAATTTTCGGAAAATCCCATTTAGTATATACTTAGGCCCTAGCGGTTCTTATATAGGTGCCTCAAGGCCTAAGTATATACTGTATGACCATGGATACATGGAGCCTTAGATCAACACCTAGATCAATGCAGGCCCTGGTAGCGTCGTCAGAAAACCCAGGCAAGACATGTCGATGAGGGCTTAGGGCTGAGGACTTAGGGTTTAGGGTGAACTCCGTCATGGGCGGACTAAGACTTCCACCCGAAAAGAAGGAGACTGGCGTTCTGATCTGCCAGCATCGAGAGAAGATACCTTCTCCGGACGCCCTGAATACGTCCAACCATGGAAGAGTTTTACTGCGTTGAAGCTCCCACTGTGAAAAAAGGCAGGCAATGGAACTGCTGACTAGCCGCACATTAATCACGTTCGAGCTTGAGATGTGATTCTGTTTAGAGCTCTCGGCCTATACCGGGGCATGGAGACGACGTTCACGATCATTTTCCTCGCGCTCGCAGTCTCGTCGGTGGATGCCCCAGCTTCAATGGAGCTTCAATCAACCGAGAGATTCACGCAGCAGGCTCTTATTTGAGGTGCAGGGTCTGCTCGCATCTTAGAGCCCCGTTTGTCGATCTTCCTCACATCAGCTGACCCGTATCTGGAAGGGATCGCGCGTATAAGCAGGAACCATCCATCCAGAAACCACAATACAAATCCGAAGACGTATGGCAGTCGCTAAACCCTATAAACCATAAAACCCAAAAACTTAAACCCAAATCCGAAGACGTATGGCAGTCCCTAAACCCTAAACCATAAAACCCTAAAAGTTAAACCCAAATTAAACCCAAATCCGAAGACGTATGGCAGTCCCTAAACCCTAAACTTTGCCTAAACCATAAAACCCTAAACCTTAAACCCAAATCCGAAGACATATGGCAGTCCCTAAACCCTAAACCATAAAACCCTAAACCTTAAACCCAAATCCGAAGACGTATGGCAGTCTGTCTACGCCGCCTCCACGGGACTCGAGACGGCGACTTTCGCCTACGAATCGGAGCTCGAGCGATGGGCAACTTGCCTGTGAGGACTTTGGTTCCATACTGGGGTGGTTGTCAAAATTCTGGTCGCTTTTTGGGTACCCTAAATATTAGGTGCCGTATTATAATGAGGACCCAAAAGGGGACCATAATTTTGACAGCCACCCACTAATTATCAGGTCAACGTGATGGTTCAAGGGACAACGGTTTAGGGCACTTGCCTTTGACAATTGGAGGCCCTTGAGGATGTTGGTAGCTTCTAGGTTTTGTAGTGTACATATTTCGGAGTTTTGAGGGTTCATTGAACTCGTAGGGTTTATGAGTTGATAGTTAAGTAAGGGTTTAGGATGAGATGCTCCTTTGCTTTTCGGCCAGGGGTTTGGGATGAATGGAATGCACAGGACCTTCTCCCCTCGCATCTGGATGACTTGAGGGCTCTATAATGTTCGAGATACGGGGCCACTCGCTGACTTTTTGCAACGACCTTCCTATATGCACGAACCGTTCTACCCCTCGGTAGATAGAACATCTCACTGAAAGCCACGAACCGCTAGACCCTAAAGCCCTAGCCCGGCGCCCCAATTTTTTTGCATACCTGAAAATAGCAGGGAGATGCCCAATTTCTGAAATGCCCCATGCTTCAGGAATCCTGATTATGTGTTTGCTTCTTTTGGGGCAGGGTGGGGTTGGGATCGTCGAGCTTCGTGATTAGGCTTTGGGGTCTAGGCTTCTGAGTTTCGGCTGTCCGGTCGAAGGCTGCTGTTGGGGCAATATAGGCGCCTTAATATTTACCTATACTAGTTTGGGGCTTCCGTACTATAATTATAGTATACTATACCCCCAAACCCTATTCTAATTGTTAAGGCCCCTATATTACTGCATGCGGCAGCCGTTGACTAAGACACTGTCCACCACAAACGGGAACATCTCTTACGCCTACACGGCCTCGACGCTCCCGGAAGCAGCCAGCGCCTTATAATTGGGTATGGGGGTGGTGATGACTTCGGTGTGGGGGCCAAATAAGTAAACTAAGAGAGCCTACCGCCCTGTACGGATGACTAGCTGAAAGGCCTATGTCTGCGCGCTTGTTTGGCTCCTCCGTCGAATGTCAAGCAATCAGTTAAATGCTTCGGCTGCGGAGTCTTTCTTCAGCTTCTCGGCATCGATTTCTTCGTTCTTGTTATATGATACACACGTGGAGTCCTTTAACTGGTATAGTTGCAGCTTCTGCAGGGACTTTAGGAAGTAGCTGTGCAACTGTTCCCCTATGGCAGCTCTCGCCTGCAACCTTTGGACTCGAAACCTTAGACCACCGCCAGCCGCGACCTAAAGTAAACAAACCCAGCCCATGTACCCATATAGTAGGTACTTAGGCCTTAAACTACCTATATAGGGACCCCTTTACGGCCTAGGCACCTACTACATGGGTACATGGAGCCTTGGGGAAAGCCAAAATGATTGGTTTCTTTGTTGCTCAGGTACTTTGGAACTAGGAAAACCCGAGACCTAAGATTTCAAAGCCCAAACACCAGAGTACCGAAATCTTGTTAAGACCCCCTCACAGAGTTCCGACTAAAGGGAAAGAAACCCATGTCTGCCAGGAGAGCATGATGCCCGGGTTTACGGTTGAGGGTTGAGGTAAAAGGGATGATTGGTTTGGGGTAGATAAGGGCTTAGCATTGACAGGGTTTCTACAATCTGAAAAGGATTTTCAGACTTAGTAAGAGCCAAAAATCCAGAGCTGAGTGTTGATGAGTGTCGTCGGGCCGGGGCACTTCGTGAGCAACCTCAATGTACATGCAGAATGTCTATCAAACCCTTACAGTGTCTTACAGGGCATGTAAGCCCTAAACCTCTGAAGTGTTGGGTTTAGGGTCGGGGTGCCTGCATTCCGAGTAGAGTCTACTGGGCATGGAGAAGTTCTTTGGCCCGCCAAGCAGAATCTGTGGAACCCTAAGTCTAGGGTTTAGGGTTTAGGGATTTTGAATCCCGAATCACCGCAAACAGGCTTGAGGGTTTCAGAGGAGTTCAGGAAATGATTGCGACGGGATTGCGGGTACAAGATGGTGCAAGCACAGTTGTGCGCGGGTGTAGATGTTTTCGGGTATCTGCCAGCGAACACACGAAAAGGCCGTACGGAATCTTACATAGGGAGTCCACTCCAAGACTGAACCCAGCTTAGCTGAGGTCGTTTATGAAGGATTTCTACCAATTCTATCCATTCCCTCGAGGTCTTTGGCCTTATTGTTCCTATATAGGCACCCCTTTAAAAGCAAAGTATAATGCGTGTGTATGTATATGTGTATCTCATATAGAAATATATACACATACATATGTACGTTTCTCGGTTTGTTTGTTACAATTGTTCATACTTACGTCTACATATACCTACATATACGCACACATATGCTCACTCATACACACATACATGTCTATATAGAGAGAGAGACAGCGAGAGAGAAGAGAGAGAGAGAGAGAGAGATATCTATATATATATATATATATATATATATATGGATATACATTCATGGATAATGCTTTGTGAGTCCCTGGACCTTCGGGTTGCTCAATAATAGGATCTTATAGTGCTGTGCTTCGCCTCCGCCTTCGCAGCTCAGAGGCTCGAGCCCCGGTCCCAGGTGCTTGGCCTGGGGTGTCGGGGCCCTTTTTTTCCGCGAGCTCCGAGCTTCGAGCCCCGAAATCCGAAAGACTCGAAGGCTAAACCGGAAGCCCTACTTGAGAATACCAGGGGACTGAGTAAGAAATGTTATTAGAATAGAAAGGGCTTGAATTTATTTAGGATTATAAGAGAGATTAGAATTATAGTCATACTGTTTGATGAAAAAGAACCCTAGTTTCCATGGTCCTTTCGTCCACAGCAGGGATACTGCCCCTGGAAAACCCTAGGCACTCCGGGCCAGAAGCCTTGCGCTGCAACCTTTTAGAAAGGTTCCATAGCAGCATTGGGCTGAGTGCTGCAATGTAGAAATAGGCTAAATTGCGACCCTTGTATATATAGTAGCGGCTAGTAAAGAGCAACAACAGAAGAGAGTAGCTGGTTTACGGCGGCCATGCTGGCGCTTGTCTTCGCCGCAGTCCTACACTTGAAGACTCTGGGCAGAATTTATAGCCGTTTCATCCAAGAGCTGTTCATGGCCCCATTTCCATAAAGTGGACCCTGAACCCGAAACCCCCAAACCCTGAACGGTATACCGTAGAAGCCAGAAAGTTGGAACATCATTTGCCTCATGCTCTTAAAGCAAAATATAGGGAATCCTAGCACTGATCCTCCTAAATCCATGTTCCAACTTTCTGGGGTTCACTATAAGGTCAGGTAGGGTTTGCCGGAGCCCTCGGTCCGGCAGAAGTATTTGAAGTATCCTAGGATGCCCAGTAGTACCCTTATTCCCTTTTTGTAGTCCTAGGTTCCTTATAAAGTTACCCAGTACCAAAAAGAGAGGCCTTTTTTATTCTTAGGTTACTGGGTAACCTAGTATCAGTCGCCAAGGGTCCACGTAACATGCAATTATATTATATAGTCTATATACCTCGGCCATAATGTAGTCCCTATTTGGTACTTTGGGGTCAAGTATATGATATATGAGTACATGGACCCTTAGGGAGTATTAAATATTAGTATTCTTTAGGGCAAGTTGCTATGGCCGTATACTGCATAAACTTTGCGTAGCTCCCTCAGCACGGCAGTATCACCATGAGCAAAAGTCGAAGTTTCCGCAATTTGCTTCTCAAATTTTCAGGAAAGGGGCCCCACCAAAAAACCGTGTGAATACCTAAAGCCCCAAGAGAACGGTCGAAGGTCTTTCAAGCCCTCAGGAAGCCCAAACAACAGCCGTCACATGAATCAGTGAATACAGCGATGCTTTGGGTCAGTCATCGCACTCTGCCACCAAGGAACTCCTTCTTCGGCAAGGTGTTGGATTTCTGCTTTCCGATTTGGGGTCTAAGGTTCGGGGTTTAGGGTTGCTTGGGTGCGCATGTTTTGCTCTTCGGGTTTCGTGTGTAGCAGATGTAGAAACCTGAGCCGGAATCTGGACAACTCTACGCTGGAATGCAAAGCACGCTACACCCTGAACTTACCAGCCCTCAACGAGAAAGCCTGGGCCAACCGACTTTGGTGAAGGGTTAAACTTTTTTTCACGGATGTGTAGGGTCGAGTATTGAGGTGTAGAGGGAGATCAGGTGGCGTAAGGGTTTTGCGTGTCAGGGTCTGTTTTGGGTTCAAGGGTCTAGTTAGAACAGTTAAGGTTTTCGGTGCCACAGTTTACAATCCTACATCTAGAGTGTACCGAAATCTAGATGTTGTTTTAGTTCGTGTTGGTGGAGTCCCAAAAGCTCCATGTACAGTACCCATAGAATATAGTACTTACTTACTCAAAGGGGTTCCTATAAAGGTGCGTTAAGGCCTAAGTTTGTGCTGTTTAAAGGTACCCATATATATATATATATATTTATATTTATACGTGTGTATGTAGAGGAACCCCTTCAAGGCCAAAGTTTACACTATGTAGGCACATGTTGCCTTCGGGGACCCAGATCCCATCGATCTGGCCTTACCTCGCAGCGGCATCACGTCCGGCCCAGAGCCTTATAAGGATCAAGCCATGAGGAGACATGGGAGGGAAACTAGGGGGTGCCTTATTTAGGGGTCCTTATAATAAGGATCATACTACTTATAGGGTACAATATTAGGGTCCCCCCATTTTCGGAAACTCCCACATTAAGCCACAAAAGTAAGCAAGTCCAATTTTATGCCATCGATGCATGAACCCCCGTACTATTCGGCAGGTACTCCATCAGCTCAGTGATATTTGTGGCAGCGCAATCCTAGCACCCACCAGGATCCGGCACCATCTCCCACTAGCCATAAGAAGGCCCACAACCAGGCAGGCGACAAAAACCAGAGAGGCGATATCACCGTAGTTTAGGGTTTAGGGTTGAGGGTTTAGGGTTTAGGTTCTGTCTGTCTCATTTCCTGTCTGGACCGCAACCCTGCAAGAATCTACCCTACCGTGAAGTTTTGCTTTACCAAGACCTCAACCGTGCAAAGAATAGACGTCTTGTAGAACCCTCAACGCCTAAACCACACAAGCTACAGACAAAGTTATGTAGGGACGGTAAGCGACTGTAGACTATACGCACAGGTAGCTGGGCTCCCTACATATCACGACAGGAGCTGCCAGAGCTCCGTCAATGGGCGGCCCCCTTGGTAAACACCTCGCAAGGCCAGGGGCAACAACGAAAGATGAGGGCTCAGGGTCCAGCGTTCTGGTTGGGGGGGTGGGGGCCACGTAATTCAAATGTTCGGGGTTCTTGTATATAAGTCTTTGCGCATTTCCTTCTCTAGTGAGGACGGTACGTGGGGATGGAAGGACGATCGAGGATCCGAGTGAGCCCTGTACTGTAATTACCGCCCCCGCCCTACATACGAGAGTATTCTCGCACATCGAGCTGGAAGACACTAGTAAGACACCTGAAGAGCCGTTGAGAACCTCGACATGTCTCTAAGGGGCCTGAATGATGAGAAATTCGGTGTGGGGGTATCTTTATAATAAGGAACCGCCAAAACCCTATTCAAACTATGAAGGCTCCTACATCATTTCTAGCCCGACCTCACGGGATCACCGACCCCAAAAGTCCTGTGAACCGGTGGCTTCGAGGCCTTCTCCGTGGCAGGCGTGTGGAAGATGGCGAGGCATTCAGCTGATGTGTCTCTTTCTGAGGGCCTTAGGGTTTGGAGATTTTTGGGTATCTTTCTAGGTGAGGGCCTTAGGGTTTGGGGATTTTTTGGTATCTTTCTAGGATCGTTTATTGGATTCAGGGCTCTGTTCGAATTTCGTTTGGATTGTCGAGCTTTGTTTGGTCTGTAGCGGCTGGTACAAGTAGAGTGTAGGCTTAGGGTGGGACTTCGGACATATCTCCTTAGTGTGTTGAGACGGGAGTACACCATCAAGTGCTTCAGGGCTCATGTTTGAGTCGGATGAACGTTGCAGGCACAGGTATTCCGGGTTGAGGGGTATGGATTTACAGTATTGAGGGTTCTCCCCGGCTGTGCGGAATATAGGATTTCGAGCTCCTGGGATGGTTGAGAATGTGTTGCAATACTCGCAATACTAAACCGCCGAGCTCTTTTAGTTACTGTTCCTGCTGTAGGAGTTCCTCGGCATCCGCTATGCAGCGCGCCCTGTGGCCAGGCTAAATCGTAAGGCTCCAAATAGCCCAAAGTAGGCGTTAGATTCCATTTGCTGGTAGCATATGTGAGTTTCTGAAAATGGGGGACCCTAATATTGTACTCGAAATAGTAGGATCCTTGTTTTAAGCACCCCCAAATAAGGTACGCCCAATTGTCGGAAACTCCCTTATTGCATGTATACCTGGAGTCTTAGGGGCTTCTTAGGTGGAGTTCAGCGGTTTTGGGGTTTCTGTCGGGCTTCGCCTCAGAGGACACCTGTAGGAGCAAGAAATGCAAAATGCAGTGATTTGCACAAAATCAATCGTTCAGAAGTTTGGGGCTCGAGAGTTTAGGGTTCGGGTCTTATGTGGTATGCTTTAGGAGCTGCCCCCACCCTGTAATAGTGGTATAATATTAGTATAATATGGCCCTAATATAATCCTATATAATCCTTATGGTCACTATTACAGGGTGGGGGCAGCTGGAGGTCGTGGCTTATTGTTTTGAGACTTGCATCGGGGAAAGTCTTCAAGGCAACCGTCCAACGTGCAAGTATTCGTGGTATTGGTGGTGGTGGTGCTGGAGGTGGCGGTGGTCGTAGTAGTAGTCGTAGTAATAATAGTAGGAGGAGGAGGAGGAGTGGCAGTAGCGGGGGAGCAGGGCTATCAACGGCTGTTTGTAGCAGTACTAGCGTAGCACCCTCTCAAGTTAAAGTTGAACTTCGTCCTCCTTCTCGTTCTAGTTGCTCTTTGCAGCCGTAGTATCGCAGTGGTGCACAGTACCTGTGAGTCTTCCTGTCATGCGCTGCAGAGTTCAGGGTTTCAGGGCCTCGGGTCACCGACGCAATCAGGGCTGTAAGTTCCAGGGATCATAGGCTGCCAGTATATGCTTCGGTTGTGGGCGTCCTGCACCAACATGCTCTAGCCCGGCTTGTTTGGTGGTCGGGGTTTGGCACCCACAACCAAGACGGTATCCATCAAAGTCTATTCTGGAATCCCAGGCGCGGTTTGAGCTCTCGGAGCTGTCAACCGCGCGGTGGGAGGGCGTCTACGAGGCTCGTTGGACCTGGGTTTTGATCAAAACCTCGGACATATCGGGATTTCAATTCTCGGATACATACGAGATATATCAAAGTCTGAACCTACTTTTAGCTTGAACTCGAGGCTCGACCTTCAGTTTCTCCAAAACCTGAAACATCCGACGTCGCGCCGAATCTCGAAATCCAAGTTACACAAGCCTGAAGCCCGCAGAACATCCCAAGACTAGCTCCGGGCTGAAGAAGGAGCAAAACAAGAAGTCGAAGATGCAAACTTGGATGAAGCTGATGAAGATGGCGAATGTGAAAGCCAGCAATGAATGTTTAGAGCGCATGTGCGATGATGATTAAATGACTGTCATGCTGATGGTATTGGCTATGGTGATGATGATAATGTTGACGACCATGACGATGACAATAATGATGCTGGTGATGATGATGATGATGATGCTGATGGTGATGAGCGTGAGCATTGAGCTTTGGGCATGAGCATGAGGAGGAGGATGTCAAAGACCCGAGATGATGATGATGATGACGATGATGACGATGTTGCACATGATGACAACGTGGATTTATGATGCTGGTGATGATGGTGATGATGATGTTGATAGCGATACTGAAAGCGGTGTCGGTGCTTATGATGGTCATAGCATCTGGTGATTGCGACGCTGGTGGTGGTGAGAGTGATGATGAAGATTATGCTGCTGCTGCTGATGATGATGACGATGTTGCACATGACAACGTGGTTGATGATGATCGTTACTATGATGCTGGTGATGACGGTGATGATGATGTTGATAGCGATCCTGAAAGCGGTGTCGGTGCTTATGATGATCATAGTATCTGGTGATTGCGACGCTGGTGGTGGTGAGAGCGATGATGAAGATTATGCTGATGATGATGATGATGATGATGATGATGGTTGTGGTGCTGATGCTGGTGCTGGTGCTTGTCCTAATTATGAAGATGGTGGTGATGATGATGATGACGATGACGATGGTACTGATGTTGCAGATAGTGGCGAGCATCCTGATCATGTGGCTGTCGATGTGGCTGTCACAGTTGTTATGCTGGGCTTGTTGTTGTTATTGTTGTTGCTGGTGCTGTTGTTGCTGTATTTGCTCTTCTTTGTCTTCTTCTTTGTCGCTGCTGCTGCTGCTGTTGCTGCAGCCGCACGTTTGGCAACAGTTGTGGCTGTTGGCTTGCATTTGGTCAAAGCGGTGTAGTAAGAGCCCGAAGAACATCAGTGCGTCCCAAAGCCCCGAACACCTCCCTAAACCCTACCTTAACCCACATAACCGACCTTTTCAAGGAAAAGTTTATAAAGAAACCCTAACAGCGAACCCCAAAAAAGGGAGGTTCTTCAGGGTCTAGGTATAGCTTACATAACCTACCATTTTTTAGGACATGTATAAGGAAGCCATAATAGGGAACCCAAAAAAAGGTAGGTAAACCCGAGGCCACGAAGCAGGGTCCTCTCTGCTGGGAGCCCGGGAAGTTCCCGTGCGTGCCACCGCCCGGCCAAAGCGCTGCCGAGGCCCGAAGTCCCTCTTAAGGGTTCCTTTAAGGGGTACTATAAGGGTACTTCATAATATAGGGGTCCAAGGGTCAAGTCTCATAAGCATTATAAGGGGCCTGAGTAATTACCTATAAAGTCCTTTAAAGGGTTCTTTTAAGGGGTACGAAAAGGGTACTTTATAATATAGGGGCCTGAAGAATTATCTGTACTTTTTTGGGGGTTCCTTTAAAGGGATTCTTAAAGGGGTCTATACGGGATACTGTAAGGGTACTATGATATGATAAGGGGCTGAATATATGGGCCGATAGGACCCCCAAAAAAGACCGAATATCGGGGTTCCTACAAGGGTTCCGCTTCAAGGGGTCTATAAAGGCTTTTGTAAGTATAGATAATATGGGGGGGCTTGAATCATTACCTATAGTATTTTGCGGGCTCCTTACTACCATCATGGTATAATCAACCCCGAAAGCCTATTGTAATTACTAAGGCCCCCCATATTAGTGAACTTATACCGGTTATATCAACGTGTTCGGCAAGTCCAGCAGAAGTGCAGCATACAGGTTTCCCACAGCCGTTTCGAAGTAGTGTAACTAGTGTGCATGACTGAGACTCCGCAAGTCAATCACTCCGATGTTTTCAGAGCGTCTCTAGCTTCGGGATTCTGCCGCCCAGGCCACACATCTACATGTGGTTGAGACACCTGAAGCTCCGAAACCCCCGGTCAAGGCATGTCGGTCGACGGCGTCGGATGACATGTCGGAGGACTTTGAAGATCTATGGAGGGTTTTCAGGGTCCAGGGCCTTTCTAGGGTTTAGGCTTAGGATTTAGAGCACCGGCTAATCTTAAAGTCACAAACTCCATATTCTGAATTATCACGGAAGCCGTGACTCCTAGCGATTCTTGCTACCATGTGAATGCAAACGTAAAAGCATCTGTATCTGTATGTGTTGGAGTTGGTGAACACGTTTCGAGACTGCAGAAAAATCAGGCCAGTCAGAGCAACCCTACTGTTGATGATATAAATCCTGCATTACCTTAAGGATGCTAAACTATGGGAATAATGGCATATTCCTTATTATGGCTAATGCAGGATTTATATCATCAACCGTAGTCTCGGAAACCTCCAACTCAACCTACGCCCTTCACTCTGAACCCCTCTTTGCAAGAAGCGGGGGGGGGGATGACCTTTGCGAAGCCATGAAGCCCTTAGCAGGGATTTTTAAGGTTACGAGGGGTTTACCCTAAGGGTCCATGTACTCATATAGCATATACATGGGCCCCATGTACCTATGTAGGGACTACATTAAGGCCAATGTATCTGCTATATGAGTACATGGACCCTTAGGGTTAGGGAGTAGGATGTTTAGGGGCTTGAAATTTCGGGTGCTGGCATCCCCCAGCTTTCACCCTGAAATTTTGGCTTTGGGATATGGGAGTTTCCGAAAAAAGGGGACCCTAATATAGTACCCTAAATAGTAGGATCCTTATTATAAGGACCCCCAAAATCAGGTACCTCTGTTTTCGGAAACCCCCATATCTTTGTGCAATGTTGTTTGCTGTTCCCTGGGGATTCCGCCGCTTTGCTCCCAGACTCTTGAGGTTTGTAGGGCTGGCGGTATCTGAATATAGGGCCTTCATGATTCGAGACGAAATTTTTGGGGTATCGTACAGAACAAGTACTAAAGGAGCTAACAAGGGACAGTCTAACCAGTTGTACAGACGTCCTCGGAGATGGTTCTTCATGTGCAAGTAGGAGTGTGATGACTTAACCAAGAACCAATAAGATCAGCAATGCTGTTGAGACACGGGATGGCGGCTAGCATGCCCTACTAAAGCCAAAATCCTATTAAAGCACCAACACCCTGAACCCTGCGGCGAAGTTTTCTACATAAGTGGTGCGAAGACTCTGTTCCAAAAAGTTCCTCATGCTCAACAACCACAGGTTCACCATTGCAAATACACTCTTGGCGACCTCGGCCCGACGGCCACTGAGTCTTTAGCGTTTTAGGGTTTAGGGTTTAGGGGTTTAGGGTTTCAAGACCCCTAGGTATATACCCTATATATATATATATATATATATATAGCTAGTATATACGAATTATATAGCCTATTATAATCACTGAGGTAGCAGAGCATATCTGTTTAGATAGGTGCTGAAAACCTTGCACGTTCGAAAACCGTCACCGTAATTTTGTAGCCCTACCCTAAGGCCCCAAAGTAGCTCCTTCTGAGGGGTTTATAAGTAGAATCTTAGGAGGTAATCCCAAACTACTATGGGGCCTCTGGGCAGCCACAAATCCCTAAACCCCAAACCCCTAAGCCCTAAACCCTAAAACAGCAATGCCATGCAGGACTGTTTGTTTCTGGATGTTCGACGACCCTTGGGCACGAAGCCCGGCGACCGCAAGGCACTTTAGGGTTTAGGGTTTTGTAGGACCTCCATTTCTTACGACCAATATATATATATATATATGTATATATATATATATATATGTATATATATATATCTCTCTCTCTCTCTCTCTCTCTCTCTCTCTCTCTCTTCATTAGTCGTATTATTGGAGCTATAGATTTCTAGTATCTTGCTGCCAGCAACTTATTGAGTCCTTTCGAAATCTGTATACCCCACAAAATACTGTCGTTGCTCTCCTGAAGCCTTGCCGTTGGAGCCTTATGCCCCTGCAGCAAGTACCAGAGACTCCAATATCCCTTAATTAAGGAATAGACCTTAAATCATATAAGGGATCCTACCATCATTTAAGGAATATTCCTTAATTAAGGGATATTGGAGTCTCTGGGAACCCTAAACCCTAAACCCTAAACCCTAAACCGTTGCAGTCAGGCGACCATGGTGTGGATCCACGGGGGCGGCATGGTGCTCGGCCGCTGGGCCTTTGCAAGTAGTGGGCGTGGGGGCTAAATACTAGGAGACTTGTGGGTGCGCAACCTCCGGAAATAGTGAAACTTACCGTTGGTTAGTAGGGAATGGAGGAATGGGGTACAATTATAACTACTATTACTACCATTCTTAGGGTTTGAGGTATACTAGGTAGGGCTTTGGGACATTTTATATTTTCCCTGATTGGGCTTAAGAGGATCTTACTTACTAATATTTTTCAAACGCTTTAAAAGCCCCACCTAGAATAGAGCAACCCCGAAGCGCTCTTGAGTGGGATCTCGTCGACGGCTTTCTAAGTTGATAGAAGGACTTTGCGGTAGAGGACATCTGGGAGGGTGTGAGCATCAGGGTGTGAGATTGCACAGTTGAGGGCTTTTGGGGTGGTTGGGGTTTTCGGGGTCTTTGTCTTGTTGTGGTCGAATGACGAAATGTCGAGTGTGTGGGCCCGCAAGGCACGAAGTTCAAGGCCCCGAGGTCCTGAAGCCAAAGACCCAGACCCAGAGCTTCGAGAGGCTTTGCAGGGTCTTCGGGAGGGCTGCCGAAATTCGTAGGAATCCTGTGTGCTGGATCTGATGGTCTGCCGGTGGTCACAGCAATAAGTAGGGTAGATTCTATTCTGACCGGAGGCATGTAAATCTCATTTCTGCGAAAGACATCAGGCGACTCCGGCGAGGGCCGTGGTGTTGGAAACGGCAGTGCGCTTGCTTCTGGGTTGCATGGATGATGGCTTTCAAACCGTAAGATGGTTTCGCTGTTCCACTTGGAGAAACTTAACATGAGGATGATATGTACGAAACCTATTTGTTGATTTTGTTGTACTAGTCGTCTTACACATACCCTCAGGCAAACCGCGGTGACGTGGTCGTTGTGTCCGTGAACTACCGCCTGGGGCCTCTTGGTTTCCTGTGCCTTGGACAGCAAAGTTCCCAAGGGCTTTGGGTCTTCATTCATATCAAATGATAGCGACAAGATTAATATATGAATATGACAAGAAGAGTGATTTCAGGGCTTCTGGCGCTTGTAGAACCAGAGATTGCTGTAATACGACTCTTTCTGTCTAAGATGCTTGGTCAGCCCACTGGCGAGTTGCTGCAGGAGATGAAAAATGATGCTGATTAAAGCTATCAGATATCATGTCTTCGGATTGCATCAATCGATGTTGATGCGCTGCTTGGAAAGAAAAGCATAGCTGAAACCCTCGACTCGACCAGAATCGCGGTTCAGGACTTCGGGGTTGTGGTCCCAAGTGTTCTTGGATTTCTTGTGGCCCAAACCGGAAAATGGCGACGGGTTGGAGCTCCACACCCTGCCGGGCGCAATCCTGCCTTCGGGGTTTAGCCCCACACCCTCATACAAGATAAAATAGTAGGGATATTTCAGTGGGTTGAATACTAACTACAGCAGTCCAAAATTTTGTGATGAAAATTATACCCTGTTAGATCCTTCTTACTTACTAGTCAAGGGTGCGCAGGACGATGGCATTGGCAGTCATAATCTTCACAACCATTAACAAACCCCCGAGACCCCGATCCCAAAGCCGTACTGTCGAAGGCCGGTGCGACCATTCGGTGCGAATGGCGGCAGCGGTGGGATGAACGGAAACGCAGACTGCACATTAGCGTTCGAGCTTCAAGGCATATATAGCCAGGTTGTAGCATCTATCGGGTCTCGTGGTTTCGAGCTTCGCGAGCTCGAGTTGAGGGTCGAGATTTGGGGCTCAGAACTCGAAGCCCCTAACATTGAGTGTTGCATAAGGAATGCACGACCAGATCGTTGCCCTCCGCTGGGTGTGGCCTGGCCTGACTTAGATTGCCATCGTTGTAGTACTATATAGGCCCAAATTACCTGTTACTATTTTGGTGGTTTCCAATTTTTATTTATAGTATAATGGGCCCCAAAGCCCTATTCTAATTATTAAGGCCCCTATAGTATGCTGTTTAGCATTTGGGGGTAGCCCGAGTTCAACAGCTTGCCTCTACAGAGTGTGGCGAACCCTGTTCCAAGTATTAAGGCCGCAACAGACAAGAACCCCACATCAGTCAGTCTCTTGTAACCCGGTCAGGAAAGCCTACTCCAATTATTAAAGCCCCTACATCACACCGATTGCCCCTCTACCCTAAGCCCTAAGCAGATGCCCTAAGCACCAAAGCCGGGCCCCAATTTTCAGACCGTTGTTTTGGCATTACAGTGAGGCAAACGAACATCGCCAGCTTCGGAGGAGATCCCGACAAGGTGCCCAGATGGACAGATAGAGATGTAGATATAGGTATAGGTGGACAGATAGAGATGTAGATATAGGTATAGGTATAGGCTATGGAAGGACTAAGGGGATATCGGGATATTGGTAGTATGTTTATTGTTCCCTGTGGGCTACGGCTGAATTTTACAAGCCTTCACTACGGCTCTTTGCTGGAATGCAGGTAAAGGCCCTAGAATTCACAACTTCGACGGGCTGAGACATCTGAGTTTTCATCGTTTGGGGTTAGGTTTTGAAGGTTCATCAGAGGCTCCGATTCTCGACAGGCTGCATCCCACAGTGATTTGCTCCGCACCCTCCGAGGCCAAGTACATACTCTAGGACCTAACCAAATAGATCGGGATGCTTTGGTGGGATAAATACATCAATAATAACCCCAGACTGCAAACCTTAAACCTGCAAACCCAACCACTCACAAAGGGTTTCGGGTTTAGGGTATAGACACGCACCTTGAATCCCATACCCTTAACCATGAACTCCAAACCCCAAGCACCAAAGCCGAACCGCTTGCTCCGTCTGGGCGGCAAATAAAACCTCGCACCTGCTGAGTCCGAACTGTGTCAGCCGGAAAAAAAAAGCATCCTCGCACCCCCCCAAAAGACGTAAGGACAGGGGCTTGCATACGCAAAGGGCCCAAGTAACAATTTAGTATATGCCCAAATATGTATCAAGAGCCTACTCTACTGGTACATGGACCCTTTGGGTTTGAGGGCTCCAGAGTTCAAAGAGACTCCAGTGTTTTCTGAGCAAGGCAACGTTCCTTGGGGCGCTCTCCTGCGAACCAAGCCAGAGCTAGTGCATGTCTATGCATTTCTAGTAGCAAAAGCCGGAAAGGGCTGGACACGCGATTTAGAGTGTGAAGTTGCGAATCCCGGACGCAAAGTTAACGATTTCACCTGAACTACAGCTCATACCCCACAAGTCTCAGACCACAATCAAACTTCCCACAACTCTCGATGAATTCCTGTTCAAAAAATCCGTCTAGAGCTTTCTTAGCTGAAGAGCACTACGAAGCTCCAGCCTGCTTGAGGTGACTTTGTTTGGGTGCTCAGCTGGGAGCCTCTCCATCTGTGTGCTCTCGCTTTCACCCTTGACGCAAGGACGGATAACCCTTCTTCGCCTGAGAGCCCCGAAACCCTGAACCCTGAACCCCCCAATTTGGGGGTTAGGGTTTCGGGTTTGGGGGTTTAGGGTTTAAGGTTTAGGGTTTAGGGGTTTAGTTCGGGCTTTCGGGGAGCTCTAAAGCCAAGTGCAGATGAAGCCCAACGGCTTCAGTGAAGTGAGCTCTCGGATCTCCCCCGACCACTGTCCAGGAACGAGCACACCTCATCTTCTCTTCCACCCCGTACCTGAAGAAGCCGCAAGTTACGAAGTTCGACTGAGCCCGGAAGCTTTCAAATCTCTATTTCAACAGCGCCGCTAGATCCTAAGCTACCTCTGAGAAGCAGCCTCAAGCGCACAAACTGAACCCCTGCACCTCAAATCAGATCTCTGCACCTTAAGCTGCCCCATTTCGGTCTTCAGTTGATACTCTCAGCCTTGTCGGGGTCTTGTGATCCTTGTACAAGCCGCAAAGTCAACCGTCAAGACCCCCTCAGGTTCTAGTCCTCCAGGCGTCTAACCTCCGAAAGCCTAACACCCCGTCGCTGTCGCCTTGTAATGCTCCTACTTGGAGGATCATGGGACTTAGTAAGTATGGTTATAAGTACCCTAAGTGGGGTTATATCTAATTATAAGTACAGTTACCTTAATTATAACCCTAGTTACTAAGTCCCATGATCCTTTAAGTAATTAAACAGGATGAAGCGCTCCGAGCTCGAAGAGACACCCCCAGGATGGAACTCCCAAAGTATCCCTACTTGCCCCAAACCCCCAAACCCGAAAACCCAAATCCTAACCCTTAGGCTTCAAGTACTCATATTGCACGGCTTGTGGGCCCACCAGACCATGCTAGATAAGGCCTGAATTTGGGGCTATTTTCATCCTTAGGGTACAAATCAACCCAATCGAAGCTTTCTTTTTCAGGACTTTTCCACCGAGTCATTCTCGAGTCAGGGTCCTGTGTGGGCCCGTGGGGCCCTGGGTCCTTTGCCGAAGGCAAAGGAAGGGCTCAGGGCTTAGGGTTTGAGGTTTAGAGTTTCAGGTTTAGGGTTTAAGGTTTAGGGTTTAAGGTTTAGACTTTGGGCGGCAGGCTGAGTTTGGGGTTTAGCTGCGGGTTTCAGGGTTTTTTCTAGCGGGCTTAGGGGGCCTGTAAGCTTTCATAGGGTTTTCGGGTTCAGCTCCAGTTGCCAGCTCCATCGGGTTCTGTAGCGAGCCCATAGAGGTTTTGCAGGCAATTTCGGGTTTCGGGCGTAGGGGTTTAGGTTGCGAAATCTGACTTAAGACCGGGAGAGTCCTTACAATGACTACCCTACTATTCCTTAGGCCAGGGCCTAGGGATGTTCAGGATATAGATTTTTGAGGGTGCCAAATGGGGGGGGGGGGGGGGGCCTTGTTTAGGGATTTCATGGGCTTTGGTACTGTTCCCAAAGCAACTGGGGGGGCTCGTTGCATTAAGGATCCTACTGTACATATATGTCTGGGGCCTAGGATGCCATAGAAGGTCCCTTTGCTTCTGACCGTCGCACATGTCATACAAGGAATCGGAAGCCTTCTACGAATGAGTTACAGAATTTCGATCTGAGCTTCGGAGTGATCAATCAATCGCTGCTTTTATAGTTTGGGGTTTAGGGTTTAGGGTTTCTTGGGCCTCAAAATGCTTCGAACAGGGGCGGGTCTCCAGCTTTTGGTGGCTTTCAGGGATTTCGGGGGGGGCTTTGCTGCCGTAGATCAGGGATTCAAAGTTGCTTCCAAGGCCTCGGCTCAGGCATATGATGAGTTCAGAAGATTTCTCTCGTAGTTCTGAAGAGTTAGCCCTCATGAAGTAACTTCTGAGCTCAGGGTCGCAGAACAGCTTTCTTAGAGAGACCAACAACCCTCGTTCTCCACCCTATTGCTTGGTGAAGGTATGTCAGTTTCAGGGCCTTACCAAAACAGCAACCAGGAAACTATCGGTGGACCCTCGCCCGGTGCGTGTATGTGTCGTTTTTGGCTGAAGTCCTCGTAGAAGCCGTAGGCCAACCTCTTCCATCTAAATCCTACATTCACGACTCCAAGACCCTGCACCCAATGTTTGTAGTCTAAGTCCTAGCCGTGCCCTATTCCTGCAGGCGAGGGTGTCCGAGAAAGGCTTCTCAAGTCCCTGCCGGGTGGCAGTGCACCTGCAAAGCTCCGGTCGCCGGGGGCTTGCAAGGAACTATGCTGGGTGTTCTTTAGGGCGTTTAGTTTCGAGCACTTTTGGTGTTTAGGGCTTTGGCATGAGGGTGTGAGCCTCAGGGTTTGTTGTACAGTGCAGGAACACGCCCCATGGTCTATTGAGGCCCATAAGCCTTGGGAAAACTCTTGTAGAAAACCCTCGTAGAACCGTCTAAACACCACTACACTTGATGTTTGTGTGTGTGTGTGTTTTTTTTTTTCGAGGCTGCCGCCCGGCGAGCTGCTTTGGGGCCAGGGCGAGGACTAGCCAAGAAGGTGTTCCTCCCAGACCTTCCAAAATCCCTTAATTAAGGGATATACTTTAAACTAGAATAGGGTTCCTAATATGATTTAAGGTATATCCCTCAATTAAGGGATATACCTTAAATCATATAAGGGAACCCAATTCTAATTTAAGGTATATCCCTTAATTAAGGGATATACCTTAAATCATGTTAGGAAGCCTAATTTAATTTAAGGTACATATCCCTTAATTAAGGGATTTTTTTGGAAGGTCTGGGCTCAAGGGTCCCTTCAAGACTTCCTTCACGAGTTCCCTTACCCAGACCCCCGAAAAGGATCCAAAAAGTAGATCCCTTCATGGGGGTTCCTATAAAATGCCCTTAGTAGTATGGGACCCCAAATTAGGGGATCTACTTTCTAGATCCTCCCGGGGGTCTGGGTGGAGAGTGTCTAGACGTGTTGGTTCAATAGCTCCTTAGAGGGCTTCTGGGAGGGTTCCTGAAGGGGTTCCACGGTTCCTTAAAGGGGTGCCTTGACGGGTTCCAAAAATGTAGGGGGTTTCTGTAGAGTTTTATCTGTAGCAAGCTTGTACAGGGTTTAGTGAGGGTGGATGGTTGTTGCCTTTGTTTTTCCTGTGATGTTTCTTCAAAGTTTCGCGAAAGTGTTGAAGCTGGAGGTGACAGTCCTTGCCCCAAGGTCCTTCTGGAGTTACAAGCTTGACGAGGTTTGGCATGGTTCACCGCTCGTCCACGCTAACTACTCCCGACACTACATGTAGGGTGTTAGGTTGAGGATTGAGTTTGAAAACTATGCCAGAAAACATGCAGATTGGTACGCTCACCATGGCCACCGCTAGCATGGTTGTGCGCGTGTCTTCAGTGTAGATGAGACCCTCAGTTGAAATCATCTGGCGCATTCAGGCCTGAGAAGATGCTGTCTGTGCCGCAGCATGAGCCACGAAACCTTGGTTTTACAGTACCCAAGCGGTCCTAAGTACCTACATAGTAGAACGTAGGGTTTTCTACTGTGGGAATTAAGTATTATACTTTTTGTGGGGAATATATCCCCCATATAGATACTTAGGACCCGTAGTGATAGGAGGAGCCCAATATGACCGCAAAGACACATGAGCATCTCGCAAGTAGGCCACCTGCCCGCAGGACCAGTACGACATAGAGTTTCCAGGCTGGGCCAAGAGAAGATGTCTAGTGTCCACATGGCTCAAGGTTTGAACGCGTATTTTTCTGATGAGTTATTAGGTCTTTGTGGGTTATGTTATGGTTTATTTTCCCTTATTGGGCTCAAGAGGATCCTAGTTACGATTTACTCAGAGGATTTAAAGCACCAAGCTTGTCAAGACTGTGCTTCTGCCGCCCAAAGACGCGATGTTGATACCCCAAACCCCAAGCCCTGAACCCCAAGTCGCACCCCCTAAACCCTAAACCCTAAACCCTAAGCCCTCAACCCTAAACCTGCATGATCTCCTCGTGAACCTATCAGTTCCGCCGGGCATCGCTACTTGCGAGCGTCGGCCTCCAGACTTTGCTAAACCCTGGAAATAGATGGACCTTACGAGTTCGACGGGTGTTTGGGGTTATTATTGCAGTGTGTAAATACTTATCTTCTATGTCATATATATATATATATATATATCAGGAATGCTTATTTGTATATAGACGTGTACAAAAATACATTGCCAATTATTGAGACCTCTAGCCATAGAAGTGCAGGGCGCAAACTGCGAAGCAAAGCCTGCAACATTAATACTTTCGTGCTCCTGAGCGTCGTTACTGCAGGGCGAATCAAGGCACTCCTGAAGCACAAGACCCGAAAACTGAAGCCACTCTGGAAGGCTATTGGCTGGACGGCTGGGTAGCGCCTGAACCCATCGCCCAAAGACTCAAAGCAGGCCGTTTCGGGTTTTATTTGCGGGTTTGCAGGGTTTACTGTTTTTGGTGCTGGGGGGGCGATGATTGAGACTTGAAGGTTTGGGGCTATCAAGAAGTCATCGGAGAAGCCGACAGTGTCTGGCAACAGGAAAAAGACGCACGACGAGAAAGCAGCTTCGCCATCGTCAGCTTGCTACTCATAGCATACTCCTCAAGGTCATGGCAGCAAGTTTGCACTATAAATACTATAAGGGGGGTTCCGAAAATAGGGGACCCTAATGTAGTACCCCAAATAGTAGGATCCTTATTATAAGGACCCCCAAATAAGGTACCCCCCATTTTCGGAAACTCCCATAAATGTTATAAGACCCGAGCGACTGACTTTGCTAGTCTTCAGGGCCTCCACCCTCATGTACCACGACATCTGCGTATTTGGGCGCCAGCTCCCTTGATTTCTAAGCTAGGGCTATGCCAGGCCCTATGAGAGTAGCTTCTAGTATCCTAAAACCCTTACCTAAAACAAAGCCAAAGCCCTATAAACCCTTTTGCCCTAAACCCTAAAGCCACTACCCGCAGCATCAGGACTCCGAAGTTCTAAGCATTAGACATTAAAGGCCGGCACTCTTCAAGAACCCGGCCCGACAGGTGATAAACTTGTAGCTGTAAGATTCCCCAGCAGTGCCCTTTTGCCCTTTGCATTTGCGGGTTCCCCCAAGGGTCCAAAGGACCCAAAAACTAGGTACTCGGTTTTAGGATAGTAGTTATGTAGGTATCCTTGGGGTTCCCTTATTGACACTCAGTAGTTGGAGATGGGTAGCCCTGTTGAGGGGTCATTTGGGAACTGGAGGCCAAGTTCCCCTCGACCAAGGGTCCAGGCACCTACACTCAGAAGAAGTGCATGGAGGCTCATTGTAGAGACCTACGACACCCTGATAGAACGTTACATACTTGTGCCAGAAACCGCATTGAACGGTTATTGAACAGTTATTGGGCGCAATGCGGACACATGGCCAGGACACATCGTTCCTTCCGCCTTCATCATTGGCGCAAACTCCCGGGATGGAGTTGTTGGGAGTGCCGCTGGACAGGCTAAGACGTTTGAGTTTTGTTGTCTTTGTTATAGCATGAGTTGCGGTCTACGGCTTTGGATTTTGGTTTGTACTTGAGGCTTGGAGCTTTGGGTTTTGGCTCTTTGAGTTCCGGGCTCAGAATCTCAGGCATATGTGTTACCAGTGCGTTTACGGGTGGTTGTCAAAATTAGTAGGGTCCCTTTTTGGGTACCCTAAATAATAGGTGCCGTATTATAATAGGGACCCAAAAAGGACCATAATTTTAACAACCACCCATATGTAAAGACCCTTAAACCCAAACCTTTCAACAGATCAAGGCTGATTGTTCGAGGCCTTCTTGCGATTGAGCTTTCGGTGTAGGAGCTCTGCAGGGGTGGAACGCAGTCACTGCTTGGAGCTTAAGGCTTGGGTTAGTATAGGGGTCTAATGTCATGAATGAAATATTGGATTGGGGTGTATTACATTATTACATATTTGGGTAAGGATATATTTGATAAACACATGACATAGAGCACAGAAGGGGCTAGAAGGGTGTATTACTACGGCAGTTTGGACCGTGTGGGTGTTTGATGGCGTACCGGTGAAGATGACCTGCTGGATGATCAAATAGGACATCCCAACGCCCTCACTGAAAAAGCATGTTGGCTTATGCAGAGGTTCTTGCTGTAAATCCGGCGAGGCAGTTTTAGCGGGCAGCTTCGAAAATCCTCTTATCATTCTTTATCGATGCTCTAAGCTTTGACTCCCATAAATGCGAAACTTTAGCCCTAACCGCGAAGTTCAATCTTACGTTTACTATGGCAGTCGTAGCCCTTATATCCCCTATAGACTCGAAGCTCCTACAAATCCTAAACCCCCGAAAACCCTGAACCCCTATAAGACCTGTAATGCCTTACACCGAACCCACAGAGGCCTATGTCGCGCCGAAAGATCTGCCGACAAGGGCGAGCCAGTATGCAGAGGTCTTGGGTTTAGGGTTCATAGGGCTAGAGGAGTTTATAGGGTTTGGGGACCCTAAACCCTAAACCTTAAACTAGCATTTGGGGTTTAGGGCAGGTTTGGGTGTAGAGTTTATAGGTTCTTGGGGGTTGGGGGTTGGGGTTCAAGGAACGACCCCGAGTCGCTCAGCGCAGTGCTTCAGGGGTGGGGCTTAAGGGTTGAAGGCTCAAGATACGAGGGTTTAGGGTCTGCTTTAGTCAGGGCTTGGGATTTAGGGCGCAGGATTTGCGATTTCGGGTGCTGGACTTTGGGCTCAATGTTTGGGATGCAGGTTCTAGACGGTTTTGACAGAGGGTCCGGTTTTGGGGTTCAAGGCCGTTGACTCGTATCTGGTCCACATCAGGGTTCCCTAAGCCGGAAAAGCCCCAAACCTAAACCTTAAACCCTAAGAAGGATGAGTACCGTAGCTTGCCCGAATAGGGCTTTGGAGCTCGTGCGACAGAAACGGCCCTCAACAAAAAAGAGCCCTTAATGGATGATCTGAGCCCTTAATGGATGATCTGAGGGTTCTGTACTTCAACGGAGGGCCCGCAAGGCATCTAAACGGGTCCACGTAAACGAGCTGTCGGCCGAAATGAATGCCTTAAAGGGCGATGTAGGGTTCTATAATGGGGGGTCCCCTTAAGGGTACTCTAGGGTTCTACAGAATAGGGTCCCCTTAAAGGCAGTTGAAGCCTGCAGTCTATACTATGCTGGCTACCCTATAAGGCCCAAAACCCCAAACCCTGAACAACAAACCCTTCGGGCCCGATAGGCTTCAAGTCTTTGCATTTACCCGAAGGGTCCAAGTACCTCATAATCATATACTCTCCGAAATCCTTACCTACATAACTACTATCCTAAAACCCAGTGCCTTATTATTGGGTCCTTTGGACCCTTGGGGTTAGGGTTTCCCGGATTCTAGGGATAAGCGGTATCATGTTTAGAGTTTGAGGTTAAGGTTAAGGCGTCTGGGGCTGCGGTGCGGGGTCACGCTTGATGGTTTTAGGTACTTGCAAGGATTCGGGTGGTTATAACAAAAAAGGCCTCGGTAAAGACTGGCGATTGTGGAAGGCCTTGGCCTTTACAGGGTTCCGGAATGGGGGGGGGGTTAGGATTCAGGGTCATGCAGGCCATGAGAAGCCACTGGCGCCCTCGCAATGGCCGCATTGCAGCATTTGGCCCACCATAGGCACCAAACTGTCACCGGTTCCATTCTTAGGAGGACGGCGTTGGTGTTGAGTTGAGGATACAGGCTTCTTTCGAAGATCGTCACTCACATCTAAACACATCATCAATGTCAAATCCAGATGAGTTTAAGTGTTCAGGGGTCTTGCAAGCGTCACCCCAGAGCATGAACTGATTAGACAAGCATAGAAGACTGCACGATGACCTTTTCAGCGCTGGCTGACTAGTCTTACAAGGCCCGGACGAAAGAACGCAAGCCATGTCATTTAAAACCTATGCCCTGAACTTTCATAATCCAGAAAACCTAATCCCTAAGCTCAAAAACCTAAGCCTTTTACGTTAAACTCTAGCACTTAATTAATAAAATCTAAGACCTACGGCCTAAACTCTAATCAAAAACAACCCAAGGCCCACAAACCCAATCCCTAATCTTTAAAGTCTAAACCCTAAACCCTAAAACCAGGCCCACACCAAAGGCATGAGCCCAGGCAGTGGTGGCATTTTCGGGGCTGACCGGCTCGTCCCAGCTGCTTTGGGCGACCAGGCGATGCTGTCATCCAAGCAGGTTTAGGGTTTGAGCATTTCGGGGTTTAGGGGTTCAGGGTCTAGGGTTTAGGGATTCAGAGGTTTAGGGTTCAGGCTTTGAGGGTTTCGGGCACAAAGCCACGCGGCAGGCCCTTTGCCGACCCTTCCGTACCCATGGACCAACAACCCCATTCCGCCAAACCCTCGAATGCATCCCTAAATTTCACAAACTTCATATGCTCTACCAACCCGAAGGCCCTAAACCCGAAAAGGAGACCAACAACACCCAATCCTCGACGCCGACTGCGGCCCCAGAGCTGCAGGTCATCGCCGCCTACCCTCTCTCGCGCTTCGAAGATCGGGGCGGTCCGGCCGCAGCCTTCAAGGCAAAGCCGACGGGCTGAGTTAAGGGTCTGAACTGTGAGCAATCGACCTAGTACATATTTTCTGTGTACATACAGAGACACAGAGAGCGAGAGCGAGAGAGAGAGAGAGAGACAGATAGAGATTTTGTCGTTTATTTATAGTTTCTACGACTGCAGGCCCCCGAAATTATGTTCGATTTGGTCACGCCCATGTATTAGAAAGGTCTCGCAGAGTTGAGGCTCGGGATCTTAGACTTTAAGGTACAGTTTAGGGGTTAGGGTGTAGGGTTTAAGTGTACAGAGTCCAGGTTTGGACTCAGCTGTGGGTCAGGCAGTATGTATGCATACATGTATGTATGCATGTATGTTTGTTTGCTCTGTGTGTGCATACATATACATATTAGTGTGTATATATCTATATATATATATATACACATACTCATCTTGTTGCCTACTCTTCACCTATTGTACAGTTTTCCACTGGATACATCTGCCTCATCTGGCAACGTGCGTGAAGCCAAGTCAGGGACACTCCTAGGCCAGGAGGAAGCGAACCCTGAAATCCTGGCAGCCAAAGTTCAAGGGTTGCCGTAGTCTAAAATAGCCTACCTATGTTTCCAAGGAGTTACATACGGAACTCGTATAAGGTCCAGGTAGGGTTAAATCACAGATCAGAAAATGTCCTGCCCAGAATAATCGGTCTCCCTTTGCCAAGGAATGCACTTCAAGTTGTGTCAGGGATCCGGTTGTTATTGGAGACATGCTCATTAGTCTTTAAAACATGTTGAACCTCCGCTGTACATCTCAGAGACATCTCCGGTGTCGTTGTCCTGTCGTGCTATACTTGTTTGCGTGGTTTGGGCTGCGAGTGCATAGTTTTAGAGATGAGGTAATTAACTCGATCGTCGCAAGAACAGCGACGGCTCTAAAAAGAGTAAGACCTTTCTTTGCAGAGGCAGCAGACGGCGACTTTCACGTCGTGGCTTAGCCTGCCTGTTTTGGTGTGCAGTCCCATCTTCGGGCTTATGGTGTCGGACTTACAGGGATAGGGGCTATGTGCTTCTGATGTTTCCTGCAAAGGCATATGCAGAGTCAGAGCAGTCGAGCGTCGCACAGATAAGGGTGACATGTCTTTTGCTTCTAGTGCCATCCTTCGAAGCAGTACGGCTATTGCCGTCATGTTTGTCAGTACTGCGAGAAGCCGTTTGCAAGTTCTTGAGAATCCCCCTGTGACTCGTTTCTTCCGAACAAAAAACTCAGAACCCCAGAATCCTAAACCCTAAACCCCAAAACCCTAAACCCTAAACCCGAAACCCGAAACCCGAACCGAGCTTTGCGATTGTGTATCCTTGTTGGACTGTGGGGTCTCCTGCGGTCTGAAGTGCCCTTGACCGTGAAGCGCCTGAGGAATCCCAGGGCTTCGTGTTTCACAACCGGGGTTCTATAGACCCTCAACCCTAAACCGTAACGGTTCTATGGACCCTAAACCGTAAACCCTGACAAAACCCTTAGCTAGAAGCCCAAGGCACTTCGAACTCCCGATTCCAGACGCCAAAACCGTGCACACCTAGAGCAAGGCGCCCCTGAACATCCTACCTGTAGTCTCCGGTGTGGTTCCCTTTGTTTCGTTTACCCAGTTATAGTTTGGATACTCTCAGGTAACCCCAAAAGGAAACTAGAGCGGAGACCATAGGTAAACTCCCTAAACCCCCCAAAACCCCCTAAACCCTGAACCCTAACCCCCACACCCCACACCCTAAACCCACAAATCCCCTAATTCCTACACCCGCTGACCCTTAACCCTAAACCCCAAACCTTAAACCCTAATTCTTACTAACCTTCGGTGCAGTCGGAAAAGAGGGGTTAAAAAAACAAAAAAAACCTTAATTAGACGATCAAACCTGATGAGGTCTGTGCTGCGAGGCGCCTCGCAGCGGCGGCATCGGCCAAGCGGGAGGCGTTTCGTAGGTGTATAATATCTACATACATATGTATACACACATACATGCATACATACATACATGCATACATGCATACATGTGTACATATACATACATATGTGTGTATATATATGTATATATATATGTATATATAATATGGAGGCCTCAATAATTCAGATAAGGCTCCGGGGGGGGTACATTCTTATGCAATAAATATACATAGACTACACGCTGCTGTTTTTTGTTGGGCCTATCATCTTGTCGTGAAGTCCGGTAACATAGCGGTTTCGTTTTGTCGCGATTGGAGGGACCTTGGTGCTTTTCCGAATACGGCAGCAACTCTGGCACAAAGTTTCCAACTCCTCAACCGTAAGCTCTAAGCCTTAAGTCCCAAACGCTAAACCCTGAACCTCCAACAGTGCATAGTGGAGCAGCCCAGTAGTCCGAGGTGTATTTCTACTACTTCAGCCACGGGCCACTGCAGTGCCTTTGCAGTCTTGGCTTCCGGGAGTCGGGGCTTCGTTGCGAAAGGTTTGCGCCAAGAAAATGCAGCAACGAGAATAGAAAGCCTGCAGATACTTGTAGAGCTGTAGATATGTTAAAAGTCATACGTGCGATACTCGGTCGGAGATTGTGGCTATTTTGGAGGCCGCATTATTCTGCATTCCGCACTGGACATCACCGAACCATTGCCACGCTTGGCCGTACTTCCAGGATCACGGGACGTACTTGGCAGGTCAGAACTGGGTTACAAGGTGTCCTACGGTTGATGGTATAAATCCTGCATTACCTTAAGGACCCTAAACTATGGGAATTATGGTATATTCCTTATTATGGGTAATGCAGGATTTGTATCATCAACCGTACTTGGTTGGGGCTTCCTTAAAGCTCAGTCTTCCCTGATCTTCTAACAACCCTCGGAATCAGCCAGGGGTCAGGTTTGCCAGACCCTCTGCTTTGGGCTCTGTAAAGAGAACGCGCCACCGACAAGCCAGACTTAGGGAGGTTCTAGGACCCTGCAGAATCGTTTAAACGCATCATGAGATGTCAGCTTGTAGCTTCTGGAAGCTTCACTTGCAGAAGTGCGCTTTGTCTCCGAACTCGTAGGAGCCCTCGACCACGGTGGCCTCCGTGAAGCAAGCCAAAACCCAAGACCACAACCCTCTCACCTGCAAAGCAGCTGCAGTCCCTATGAGTCCCTACAAGCCCTATGCTCCGGACACCAATGCCTGATGCCTCTACTATAGGGGCCTTTATAATTACCTATACTACTTTGAGCGCTCCTTATTATGTTTATAGCATACTATAGTAGAACATACCCCCCCAAAACCCTATTCTACTTATTGAGGCCCCCTATATAGCAGCACGCACGCCCAGGCAAAAGTCCTGCGGAGGAAGGCCGGACACAGGCCTCTCGGCTTACGGCCACTCCCCTAAGGTTCCTTTAAAGGGAGCTATATGGGTACCTTTAAGGGGCTCCTTTAAAGGGAGCTATAGGGGTTCCTTTGAAGGGAGCTATAAGGGTACCTTTAAGGGGCTCCCCTAAGAGTCCAAGGGACCCAAGAAGAAGGTACTTACCCAGAGGCCCCAAAGAAGTTCCTTTTTGGGGTTCATATATAGAATCCTATAAAGTAATCCCAAAAAGGAACTACTTTGGGGCCTATGTGTAGGTTTAGGATAGTAGCTATGTAGGTTAACATTTAGGGGCATATATGGGTATTAATAGTTAGTTGGACCCTCAGGGTTCATTGAACGACAGGCAAAGTCCTTCATGCCGGTTCTACGAGATCAGCGCCTATGGTTCCAACTGAATGTCGGTAACTTCGGTGTCAGTGTTCGGGGTTTGCAAGTCATTGCATGTAGGTTCTTGACGGCTGCCGCGCAGGGTCAAGAGACTGCACAGCAACGTTGATGGTCAGTGTTTAAGGTGAGGATCTCGGCACGGATGCACATTTACCTCCCCCATCCGAGTAATCGAACAACGCGATATGCAAAGCCGGGTGCCTGCGTAAGCTCTCGCCCCTGAGCCCTGCAAAACCCTACGATCACACCCCACTAAGCAGGAAAGCAGATTCCCTCAGGATGGATTAGAGTGCTCTGCAGTGCAAATGCCTGCAAATGCTCCTTCAGACAAGTTCGTGGATTTGGGTTTTTTGGGTTGCGTGGCAACGAGGAACGGCAGCAAAGTCGGCTAGTGTTGTTAGGATGTCAGCACTCCTGTTGTTACGACCATTACAAACCCTGCAACCTAAACAAGTTAAACTTTACATGTTGGTAAAGCCCATTTTTGCCCGAGTGTTCCCGACTAGTCCCTAAACCCTGGACCCCAAACCCTGAACCGCGAACCCTGAACCCTAAACACTAAACACAAACCCGAGAATCGCAGCACGAGGAAGTTACGGTCTGCCCAAGATGGGCTGGGCCAACCATGGTGTCCTGGCTGAGCTTTGCCTAACACCCCATCCGCCTAGATGCGGCTTAGGGTTTAGGGGCTTGGTTTTGGGTGGTACGTTGGCAAAGCGAGTGGGTTCTCGGGTCATAGCATGATGCAGATTTGAGAGCAACTGCTCAAACTCATGATCCCATCTCGTGAAAGCTTCAACGATACAGCCAGACTTTCATTCCAGTACAGCATACACCAAGGGCATGGTTCTTGAACTATTATGAAGGCCCTTTTGTCTCTATTATAATAATACTAATAAAAAATAATAGTAATAATAGTAGTAATAATAAGAATAATAAGAATAATAATAATCATAATAATAACAATAATACTAATAGAAATAATAATAACAATAATAATAATAATAACAATAATAATAATAACAATAATAATAATAATAACAATAATAATAATAATTCATTCGGCTCAATCTTGAAGGCTCAATGTGTCCCAAAGCCTGGCATTAGGGTGGCACCGAGCGCCACATCGTAAACTATACCTGAGCCCTGAAGAACTCACCTTTTGTTTAGGGGGTCCTTGCTTTGATTTCCCCACACAAGTCTTTAACATGGAGCCCGACAGAGCCCAGCACAGCGGAAAATAGAGTACCTGCGTCCCACCGTCTCAACATGAATCATCACAGAGAGAGGACCTTGAAAGGCTCCCCCTCGGCGCTGCACCCGAAACGCTTGAAGGACCCCTTCATCTTTTAGGTTCATGTGGGAGTTTCCGAAAGTAGGGGACCCTCTATAATATGCTACCCTAAAGAGTAGGATCCTTATTATAAGGACCCCAAAATAAGGTACCCCTAATTTTGGGAAACTCAAAACTAAGTCCCTTTTTGGGTACCCTAAGTCTTGGGTGCCGTACTATAATAGGGACCCAAAAAGGGACCCTAATTTTGACAACCTCAACCCTAAACCCTAAACTAAAAATGGAGCCTAATTTTGACAACCTAAACCCTAAACCTTATAAACCCTAAACCCTAAACTAAAAGGGGAGCTTAATTTTAACAGCCACCCATGTATTGCGTAATACCACGATGCTGTTTGAAAATGCCCAGCACATATATAGTACCCAAAACAGTAGGATCCTTACTATTATTTAGGGTACCCACAAAGGGATCATAATTTTAACAACTACCCATATTACACACCATAGCCTAAATAGTAGGATCCTCATTATAAGGACCCCAAAATAAGGTACCCCTAAGTTTCGGAAGCCCCAAACCCTAAACCCTAAACCCCAAACCCTAAACCCAATCCGAGTGCCTATGTATTGCGTAAGACCGCGCCGCTTTTCCGAGGATCTGAGCAGAACTTCGTCTTCGGCGCCTGGGATGACAGCGTCGTTTGGGATGTGCCGAAAAGCACTGGGATTGGGTTTAGGGTTTAGGGTTTAGGGTTTAGGGTTTAGGGTTTAGGGTTTAGGGTTTAGGGTTTAGGGTTGGGTTGAGAAGTGCAGTTCAAGACTGGGTCAGGCGAACTTGCAACACTGCTGATTTGGGAGTTCGTGGGCTCGGGGTGCTATGGCTGGGGGCTCTCATGCTCTCTGAAGCTTTGGCAGAAGGGTTCAGGGCTTAGGATGCAGCTCTTGCCGTAAGCTGCCGTATTCGCTGTTCTGTCCCACGGCCTCGTGCCCCGGCCCCAGGTCCTCATAATCACCCCAACCCACATGGATGTTTCCGAAAACTAGGGTACCTTCTTTTGGGTCCTTATAATAAGGATCCTACTATTTAGGGTCCTATATTAGGGTCCCCTATTTTCGGAAACTGCCACATAACTTGTAAGGGGCCTGGTGTTGGCTGTAGTAAGTAGTACTTACTTCAATCACAGGGAGAGCGTATGTCACAAGGCAGCCAGAAAAGAAAGCCTCCTGAGCCAACGCATCAGTTCGCAAGGCAACACGAACGTGAGCGCAGATTGCCAATTTCAACCGGAGGAGGCCAGTGGATGTTCTTAATAAAGGTTCCCTTTCAGATAGGACCCTTTTTGCCGCGGGCTTTGGCCTACTAGCCGAAGCTTGAGCCCTAGACCCTGAATGAAGCCAGTCGCTAAGCCCCAAGGCCTGTAACCGCCGGCTTAGGTAAGTTTCGCCGGCTTGGGGGGCCCGGCGGGGTCAAGTCCAGAATCACCCCACTCAACTCTGTAGTATGTAATGAGGTGTTCGTGGTTTTGTCAGGCCAGCTGCATAGAAAAAACACGAAAACAGGACCAACAGCCTTATCTCAAGACTAACCTCACCTTAACTGCAAAAGGCATAAGATAGCAGAATCCCTTGAAGCGACGACGCGTAGCCCGAAGCTCCGGGCTCCAAGGCCCGAGGCCATAAGACTCTAAAGCTGGAAGCCCGAAACATCAAAGCTCGATGTAGGTCGCAAGCGCTCTAAGCCCTAAAACCCATAAACAAAAAACAACAGAACGGTTTAGATACTATCTCCCATTAAACACAAAAGATGTGATCTCAGGGCATATTAAACAACATATAAACAGAACGGCTTAGGTACGATCTCGCGGCAAGAGCCGTACACATCTCAGCGATACTAGGAGCCCCTATTTAAGCCCTCCACCCTCGCAAGCTCCCGGCCCGCGCCCCAACACATATGAAGACAGACATTGCAAAGAGAGAACAGTTAGCTAACCCTACATTCTACATTCAGACTGACGGCAGAAAGAGTAGTACTATATAGTCATACAGTTGAAACATTTCAAAAAGTAACCATTACTGCCATCAGCAGTCAACAATAGAAAAGGCAGCAATCAGCATGCGCTCACACACCATCTCTCTCTCTCCTTGCTCTCTCCCTCTCTCTCTTTCTGACTAGCTCGCTCTCGCTCTACAGAACGCTAAAGTCACTGCCTACGGTTTATGCTAGACAATGCACCGACACCCTTTTGAAGTGTTCAGCACCTATCCTAAACCGCAATCCACAGTAGAAGAACCGCTTTTAAACTCAAAGCCACCCCCGAAACCCTCCTAACAAAACACCAGCCCGTCGTTAACAGAAAGCCCCCGCACAATAAATCATATTAGAACCAAGCCCCAAACCCTTAACATCCAACCCTAAACCCTAACCCCTAAACCCCATACCCCCCTAACCTAAACCACTAAACCCGTAAAGCCTGAGGCCTGAACCCTAAGCAGGTGCATCTATCTCAGCAGATGCAAGCGCTCTGGGCCGACTTTGCAAAAGCGGCGCCCTCCAGCCTCTGGCCACCGACAGGAGGCTCTCTGGGATCGTACCGACTGAAGAGTTTCACAGGGTTGGCGGTTTAGGGCTTTTTTAGGGTTTTGTAGGGGTTTTGACCTTTGGGTTCCGGATCGAGTGTTTGTTGCGGTTTGAGAGACTGTTTGCACGATTTTGGTGGTTCTGAGAGGCCACTAATTAAATTCTTGCCTCCGCCCTGAAGACGTCTGGGAACCCGACGCAGGTCCGAGACATGTCGTGCTGGACCTGGATGTTGGGCCAAGGTGCGAGAGACGATTTTGGGGTTTGTCTGTAGAAGATGGACTGCAAGAAGAGTGTGGGGTGTAAGGTTTAGAATGTAGTACTTTACTTACCAAGTCCCCTGGGCCTCCAAGCAACGGCGACGAACTCAAGGCGTTTGGGTTCAGGGCAGATCGCTGGGGGCTGCATGCTGCAGACTTAGGGGCTGTGGGCTGTGCGAGTACTCAGAAGGGGCCAGTTTTCGAAGTCGGATGTGTGCGATAGACTGATGATCGCCCAAATACTTAAGGGGCAGCGAATTGGAGATGTGGAGTTGTGTCTTGCTCGGGCAGGTGGGGTTGTCAGGTGTTGCAGGGTTTGAGTACGTAAATAAGAATGTAGGTGTGCATATATATATATATATATATATGATGGGACCCTGTTCGCAAGTAGCCCATGGTAGTGAAAGGTACGCAAGGCACCCGCCAGCAGGGAGATCTAGAGACGTGAACAATCAGGAATAGTATGCATTCATTTTAGAATATGTGTATATATATATATATACATGTATATATGTATGTATATAGAAAATATGTTACAATTAAATCCGCTTCAAAACTCGCTTAGGCAATTAAGGCCCCCCGAGTAACAGGTTTGCGCAGATTTCCAACTTTGGCTCGACGGAGAGTTTCCTTGGCAGAAGGAGTGCTAATTCGTTTGAGTTTGGGTTTAGGGGCCCAGGGAAAGAGTGAAGAGGTTGCAGCTTAAGCGATCAACGAGCAAAGAGTAGCACTTTAGGTTTAAGGGGTACGGCTTTCTGCTTCGATGGGCTTTGGGGGCTGCTTACCAGGGCCTTGGGCTGGGTTTCAGATGTTCAGCTCATGTTAAGAGGTTTGAGTAATTGCGTCGGTGTTTTAGAGCATGAAGACTCCTTAGAGTTGCAATTACAGCTGTGCTGTCTATTCGACTGGGGTATCGGAGGTTGTTGAGGGATTTGCAAGGATGAAGGCACTCCTGTTTCTGCTCCTGTAACTAGCACCACGACAACGACGACTAATTTGCTTGTGGCTGATGCTACTACTGGAAACGAGTATCTCGATGGTTCGAGTTCGAAAGCCATTGTCATTGTCGCCCAAGACTGTCGAGCTAGAGGCCTGGGGCTCTGCTATGCCGAGGCTTGCAACGTGGCGGAACGGTCAACTGCGACTTCTGGGACACAGTTACTGAGGGATACGGGCTGCTGTGAGCCGGAGTTGGCGACACACGGGGCCTAACAGCTGAGGCTCAGAGAGAGTGCTCTAGACTTCTTAACTACCTATAGTCTCCATTGTAGTTCCTTCTTTTGGTTTAACCAATTATATATTAGGGATCCTATAAAGTAACCCAAAAAAAGGAACTACAATGGAGACTATAGGTAGTTTTCAAGCCCAAACCCCGAATCCCACGTACAGAGCTCAACCCGTGGCTGCTTGGGTCCACAGGGGTCGGGTTCCTCGTAACAGGTTGATAGTCGAGATGCGGCTTGAAGTCACTCCCAGCTGTTCAGCCCGGTGACTCCTTCCCTTATACCCGCCCGCACCATCGCCATCGGATTTTCGACATCGCCACCGCCGGCAATATCGAAACAGAGCATCTCCGCCGCGCCATCACATCACCGAACAGCTGCAAGAGCAAGCACAAGCACAAGCGCAGTCATAACCGCCACCATCGTCACAGCAGCGCCGCCGCTTCCGCCAGCAAAACAGCCACATTCACTTCAATTCCCAGCACGTTCCCAAAGCTAGACTTTGGGTTTTGGTCGGTACTCCAACAGCCCCAAACAATTCCGCGGCTCTTGAAAAGTCCTGCCATTGTGCGTCAGCCAGACTCCTTGATTCTGACTGCCTCTGCATGCATGGACGGGGGAAAAGCAGACGGACCTATGCGTGTGCACCGTCATCCCGAGCCCAAACCTCCCCCAAAGGCTCGCTGCTCCTAAACCTTATTACTAATGAATTACCCATAGGCCCCATAGTAGTTCCTTTTTGGGGTTCATATCTAGAATCCTTTAAGGTAATCCCAAGAAGGAACTACTATGGGGCCTATGGGTAGTGTTTTAAGGGTTCAGAGTTTGGCTGTGAACTTACAGCAGCCCTGGAAGCACTAAGCCCTAAAACCTGAGAGCCCCCAAACCCTTCGGGTTTAGGGTTTAGGGTTTCATGCTCTAACGCCAAGGCCTTCATCCTCAGACCTGTTGCCCTTCATGCTCCAGCCTTCAACCCCGAATTTCCCCAGGAAATACCCGTTCGCCCTTCTTCTATGGGCTCCATTATTATGACGTTTAGAAAGTTTAGGCTTTATTGTCTCTTGTTTGGGTTTCAGGAAGTTTTGGGTTTAGGGATGCTGTTGCAGAAACTGCCTCTTCGGGTTCAGGGAAAAACACGCACTCCGCATGCTAGCAGGCCTGCAAACTGGTTCAGGCTCTTCCTGGACCCTAACAAACCCATCTTTTTCGGGGTCCCTCATGTGATTTCCTGATAGTAATGTCCTAAACAGCCTAGGCTATGGGGTTAAGGTCTGAGTGCAACCAGGAAGCAGCGCAACCTTCAACCCCCCAAAACTGTGAATTCCCTTCGACCTGAGCCAGAGCACGTTCTTCCGGTGTGCATGGAGGAATGTGAGGAAGGTCCCGAGGATGAGGATTAGCTTCGGGGTCTTCTGAATTTTAAGCGAGATCGACTCTAAAGCCAAGCCTGTAACATTGCATGGGCTCGAAACCCAAAGCAAAGAACAGCCCAAAGCCTCCCTAAACCCTAAACCCTAAACTCTAGAAGTCTGGAGACTGGGCTGAGGCGCTCATCGTGCCTGCGGAGCTCAGCTCATCCACATGTCCGCCTTGACCTCGGAAACCCGGGGGTTGCTCAGGGGTCTGTTTAGGGTTTAGGGTCGGCTGATGAAGTATGCCGTCGGTGGTTGGTAACGCTGCTGCCGATGCTGCTGGTGATCGCGATGATGAAGACAGTGATAATGGTGGCCATAGTAGTTCGGGTGACATCATCGACGACCATGTTCATCTAGAATCTAGCAATGAGGATGATGGCAGTGGTGAGTTCACTGACACTGCCGGCATTGATGTTCCACATAGCTTTCACTGGCGAAGGTAAAAGCCATCGTCGTCGTGGTCGGCTGTGGTCGTGTGAGAGGTCTTCTTGTTATTGCACGTCGCTTTCACACTGCTATTAATTTCCTCTTTGCAGTCCATGATGACGAGCCTTCCAGCACACTGCTTGATCGATTTGAGATGTTTGTGCATGCTGCCCCGACTTCTCACGGCAAATCCTCAGCTGCTAAGGCTTTAGACTTTAGGGCTTAGGTGGTTGAGGGTTTCGGCGGCAGGGTGCTCCCCAAACCCGGTGACGAGTCGTTTCCCAGGCATCCTCGGATCCGTGGGGACCCAGCCACTAGTGACTCGGCCAGAGGAGCCATATCAGAGATCCCTTCTGCATCATAACATAACTATAACATATATGAGTGGTTGTCAAAATTAGGGTCCCTTATTGGGCCCTTATTATAACACGGCACCTGATATTTAGGGTACCCAAAAAGGGGCCATAACTTTGACAACTTGTTAAAGGAGCTTTTCCATTCTCGCTAGAGGGCTTGGCTCCGTTCAGAAACTCCGGGAATTGAGCTGTGAGGCGGGGAGCGGATTCCTTCATGTTGGGTTAAGAGGTCCAAAGCCTAAGCCAGTGCTCTACACCCTAAGCACCAAGCCCTGCAGAACCCTAACCCCTAAACCCTTCAGCCCTAAACCCTAAACCTCCAAACCCTAAACCCCCAGACCCTAAACCCTGAACCCTAAATCCGCGACGTCTAGGTTTCACGGTTTATGGGTTCTTGAGTTTAGGATTCTGGCTGTGCGGCGCGAGGATCTGGGGCTGGCCTTGTCTTCTCGAAAAAGAGGCCTACATAGTTGATGCGACTATTTCTTGGGGTCTCGTTCTTTTGTTTTATAAGGTTCAGGCGGTTTAGGGCTTCATTCGATACCCTATTCATATTGTTTAGGCTCCTATGGTAGGATGCTTTCGCTGAGGCTGCTCGTGGCGATTTGGCTTCCTCCAGAAAGAGAGCAAGTACGAATGTCGCCCTCTGCCTTACTTGCGCGGGTTCTCCTTCGTTTCGCTTTCTTATACAAAAGGAACCCAACGGTCCCTTCCTGCACTGAAAACACAGCTTTGGTTGGGGGCTCAAGGGCAGCTTGCGATGCCCGGTCAACCGGCCTCCTGACGCAGATGCGGTACGATGTAAGTAATATTGGGCCTTAATCGTAGGGTTTTGGGCCTTTTATAGTACAAGTATGATAAGGAACCCGCAAAATAGTGCTGGTAGTTTTATATAGGACCTATAATACCTCAGCAGAGCAAAGCCTGTCTTAAGCTTGTCCCTGGAGCTGCTTTGTATACGCTTCTTGGCAGCCGCGGATGTGCAGGGCGAAGCAGTAAGGAGGTACTGCCATGTTGAGAGACGGAGGAAAGCCGACTGAACCTCCCGAAGCATCCCGAAACCCAAAGCAAGGCTGAAACACAGCCCTCGACTCCTCCACCAAAGTGGTGCTAAAACGCCATGCCGAAATATTGAAGACCCCTATACACCTTAAGCTTATCAGCTTTGTACAACCCCGAACATCTCCATCACCTTCCCAACCGCCGCGATCTGCTCAGAAGACGGGACGTTGTGTGACAACGACTGCTGCTCGAGCAGAGGAGGCACAACCACCCCAAACCCTACACCCCTAAACCGAAAAAAACCAACCCTAAACCCCTAAGCCCTACCCAGAAAAGGTTGTTACTGGAGCTTTTCACTTGGAGGGTCATGGGACTTGGTATCCGAGGCATAAAAACCAGGTAGTTGCACCTTAGGTATTTCCAACCTCCAAGCTAAGCTAGGATGCCTTTGTAGTCCTAGGTTCCTTATAAAGTTACCCAATACCAAAAAGAGAGGCCTTTTTATTCTTAGGTTACTGGGTATCCTAGTAAGGGACTCCCCCTGATCCTCCAAGGAACAGTTCCAGATGGGTTGCTGGGGTTTGGGTGCTGAAGTCCCTAGGACTCTTTTACGGTTTTCAGGGGCTTAGCAAACGGGGGGATAGAGCTCTTACCCAAAGTCCTGAGATGTTGGAGAGCTTTTGAAAAGACTCCGTCTTCTCAAGGGTTTAGGGTGAGACCGCGAAAGTTCTGTTTCTGGGAGGCCTCTACCGGTGCCCCTACAATCTGCCGATGATGTGCGAGACTGCCGCTCGCCCAGACTCTCCGTTGATACGGCCCGTACGGGTTTAGGGTTGAGTGTGTTTTTTGTTCTCGGGTTTGGGGTTTTGAACTGATTCGGCTGTTACGGTTGAGGGTTTAGTTTGGTTTTTGTTTCTGGGAGATTTCACGTCGTCGTCGTCCTGTTTTCGGTGCTGTCCGACGTCGGGTTTGCTTTGGCTCGCCGGCGAGATTGCAGTCGAAGGCTTTTGATTCACATTCCTCCGATCCAGTCCGCAGATCAGCCAGAACCTCGGACATAATCCCATCCCTAACCGCCCATGTCCGTAGATATGCACACACTAAGGTAAACATTTTGAACGTATCTACGTGGCAACATTTTAGAAACACGTGATGCAAGCAGACTATCTGTTCCTGTCTCGTCTACCATTACAACGACCGTCTCAACGAAGCCAAGAAGTCTTCCTTGCAGTCAGTGCAAACTCCGACGGGGTTTTCTTAGGCCACTTCCGGCGCATACACCTGTGCAACCGATTGTGCGGCCACCGGTGGCCCCCGGCTGTGTCAGGTGGGGCGGGGCGGGGTGGCGGGCCCATGGTGTACTGCATGCAGCATTGCAGGCTTTTAAGGGAGGCTTGCTTGCTTTGATGCACTGCGGGTCTTAGGGTTTGATTAAAGTAAACCTCACCTCAAAGATCATACGTTTTTCAGGCCTTGCAACAGGGAATCATGTTAAGAAGCCGCGATGAGGAAGGTTTCTTAGGGTCCAAGTAAACCCTATGCCCTACACCCCAAAACTCCATGCTGTGTTAAACCACTCGATTTGAAGGCTATCTCAGTCGGCAGTGCGGGAGTGCAAGAAATTATGATTCCCGAAGGGTCCATTTAGTCATATAGCATATACTTGGGCCCGCAAAGCACATAAACCGGGACTACATGACGGCCAAGGTATATACTAGGAGTACATGCACCCTGAGGGATTAATTACTGTAGGGGTGACGCAATTCGCGGGGTTCAGGATTGATGTGGGGCTTAGGGTTTATGTAGGTTCAACCTGCAGCCTCGAATCTCAGGTATTCTGCAGTTGATTGAAGTATGCCAGGGTTAAGCTGCGAAGTATTGGAATTCCAGAAATCAGAGACGTCACGGGTCGACGCTCCACTACATTCCCTGCAGTGACCTACATGGTCACCATAGTCAGCTGTCAAAGTATGTCCAAGAGTCGCCATCTGCCACATGTGCTACCGTTATGGACGGAGGGCTGCAATGGTGTTGGGGCCGACAAGCACAAACATTGCAAATCTGGAGCAGCTGAACAGTGATGATGAGACTTGGTATCATGCTGATATTAGGGTTTAACGATTATTGTTCTGATTTTTCAAGCTCCGGGTCTTGAAGGAGCCCAGCTTTGCTCAAAATCCCGGGCTCTGATTTCATGGCACTTCGGGCTGTCAATGTTGAGGGTTAGGGGCTTAGGGCTAGGGCAATATTGTCACGAGGACCTTGGAGTGTGGGAGTCCCTTTATGCAGATCAGCAGTATGAGTCCATACCCGACTACTGCAACTACCGCTTAGCCGGCAAGGAGGATAAGCCAAACCCACTCACTAAGACCGACACCCTTGAACCCCAAACTCTATTTTGATATAGCTTTACGACCGAAACTCCTGGACCCCAAACGGCAGGCGACAGATTCCAGTGCGGCGACCTGCTTCGCTTCAGGACAAGGGCACGGATACACAACATGTAGGTGCCTGAATTACCCTTTACCCCCCCGATCCATCTACATAAATATCCTGTAAGAAGCCCAGAACCCACCAGGAGTGAATGGAAAGTCGTACACTACGACAATGACGGTCATGGATGCGACAAGTGCCGAGGACAAAGGGCCTGTGACCGCGGGAGGGGTTATGTGTAGTTAGTTCAGGTATCGGTATGCAGATAGGGCAAAGACGACCGATGTCAGAAGTCATGTGGCCGTCTCTTCTATGGAATTGGCCTGCATGTAAGCCTGAATATGAGGTTTGAGTATGTACCCGACCATCTGTTGTCCAGAGAAGAGGAACTCACATGCACACGGCCAGTACTTGCGGTGGCGGCTGTAACACTTCTCCACCCTCGCAGCCGTTGGTGAGCCAGGTTCGTCCTAAACCCTAAGCTAGATCTGGTGTGTTTCTCTTCAGACACAAAACCATCTCGGGCTGCACGGGAGCCCCACGGAAGCTCGACGGGATCATCATGAAGAAGAACGGTGAATGAAATACATTCATCTGACTTGTCAGCCTCGAATCCTCGAAACCGGAATCCCAAATTTCCCGATGCCTAACTCAAGTCCGTCGTGAACGCTAAGCCCCACCACCCAGGCCAAAAGGCCGTCCCGCTAAACTCTGACACCTTTAATTTTATTCAGGGGCCTCAATGATTGGAATAGGGTTATGAGGGCTCCTTATTATAGTTATAACATACCCCAAACCCTATTCTAACTATTGAGGCCCCTACATTAAGCCCCAAATGCTCGAGCCTCTTTTGACCAGGACTGCCAGAACCACTGCAAACGGATGGGAGGCCGAACTGGCCACAGACGGAGAGATTGCTTTTGCTTCCCTGAACCAAGAGCCCCAGCAAAAGAGAAGAGTACATTCTCAATGCAGCAGGGGCGGCTCCGCATGAACTACGTACCTCCAACCTCATTCCAGCCTTACCTAGCCGCCGGCCCGGTAAAGCGGAGCATTTGTGGGAGGCTGTGCTTACTTCTCATACTACCCCACGTTGACGACCTCGTGACCAAGCTGCAGCTGGTGATTCGAATCCGCACGCTGGGCTAATCCCGGACAGGGAGACACCAAGCCCCGAAGCCCAATATTCCCCAGAATACCCCCACAGCTGAGCGCTTTAGTTTCTGCAGTAAAGTTTATACCCGAACGCCCCTGAGCCGCAAGCCCTTGGGCCCAAAGGCCCCGAAACCATGAGATGGATGATGTTGGTTGGAGCTTGCTTATGGTAAAGGTGCGTAAGGGTATCGTCGTATATGCACAGGCGCAGATATACATGAGTGCATACATTCGTGTGTACATATTTGTATGTATGTATGCTTGCACACACAGGTGCGTGTGTGTGTGTGTGTGCATGCAGGTACATCTGTGTATGTTTGTACATGTACCTGTATATGTACGTACACATGTACACACACACACACACACACTCCCCTGTACGTATACATGTACATATGGGTTATGTATGCATGGATGTATGCGTGAATCAACACGCAACTCGACTGTTGCTGCAGCTTGGGGGGCATTTTCAGGAATTGCAAGCTGCACGACTCCATGGCGGTCCAGACCACGGAAGCAGGCGGGTGTGGTACAGAAAGCTTTCCATCTCAAAGACTTGCATCCTGACTCTAAGGCCTCACTAATGGGCTGATAAGCCCCCATTGACCCGATCTGTTCCGCGAGGTCCCATGAACTTAGCGACCGTTAACCCTCTTGGACCATGCGCAACGCTGGATGAGCGATAGTCGCAGCAAGAAGAATCCAGCAGTAGAAGTTCCACGAACCAGAACATACTTCATGAAAGGTCTGTGAATGCTGCTACTGTTGTGAATTCCTGACCCGCACATTGTAGGAGTCGTTCACCTCTGGAGCGCAACCCTCTGAGGAAGGGCCCATGTTATACTTTTTGGATGCTGCCGCTCTCGAGCATTACTAATCATGGGCCATGTGGGAGTTTCCAAAACAGGGGACCTTAACATAGTACCCTAAACAGTCGGATGCTTATTATAAGGACCGCCAACAAGGTGCCCCTAATTTTCGGAAGCTCCCATGTACTGAGTCGGAAGATTGAATTACTCGTAGTGCCAACTAAAGACAAGCATCCAAAGACCCTTAACCTCAATATTACAAGTACCAACTTTGTCAAAGTTGATGGCCGCAGGCACCACCTCGGGTCCAGCCACATGCCTGGCCTCCGTCGCCACCGCCCCCTGCTCAAGTATCAACTGAGTTAGTGAACAAGACAGCCCAAGCCATTGCTGAGGGTACCGAAGGATCATCTTCTTCCAGTCAGCTAGGCCGTAAACCCTAAACCCCGAACGCCCTGAGAGCCTGTGCGAGGCACGCTCCCCAACTCAGCAGCCTCCCAGATCCATCGGGAAGTCCTGTGGGCATGTTGAGGGGTTGTTGTTGTGCACAAGGTTCAGGACTTTTGGGGTTCAGGGTGTAGGACTTATTATAGAACCGGACCTCTATAAACGCAACAAAGACTTCCAAAACTCGGGCCTGCTCAGGTCAACAACGTGAACCCAGACCAGATCGGCTTCTTCCGTGTGCGGCTTGACTGGACGTAACACATGTTAGGTTGTAAGGCTTTGGGTTTAGGCTTGAGGGTTTAGGATTTTGGAGGGTTTTTAGAGTTTAGGCGTGGGGCTCAGGATTTAGGGTTTAGGCTGTAGGGCTTCTTTTGTAACTAATGGGGTTGAGGGTACTGTTTTTGATTGGGGTTTAGGATGTACGCTCCTGGGATTTAGGGTTCAGGATGGGCTCCCTGAGCCCCAAGCATCCCCACCTTACTTGGAGGCCCAGGGGACTTCGTAAGTAGGTTAGAAGTAGGGTTATATTAAAAGCTTTTCTAGGGGTAACTCCATTTAGGGTACTTATAACCCCACTTACTAAGTCCCCCATGCCTCTAAGTAAATCCTGTGAAGCCCTTGCCGCAAGGTATTACCTAAACCCTAAACTCTAAGCCCCTAAACCCTAAACCCTAACCCTACATCCCTAAACCCCTAAACCCCTAAACCCCGAAACCCTAAACCTCTAAACCCTAAACCCTAAACCCTAAACCCCTACCCCTGCAAGGTATTACCAGTGTTCCGACGCGATGGGCAGCTCTGTCGGAGCGTTGAGGACGGTCGAGGTGCTCTGCCCTGAGAGCAAAAATAAGGGCTTAGGGTTTAGAGTTTAGGGTTTAGGGTTTAGAGTTTAGGGTTTAGGGTTTAAGTCTCAGAAAAATACCTATAGTCTCCATTGTAGTTCCTTTTTTGGGTTACCTTATAGGATCCCTAATATATAATTGGTTAAACCAAGAAAAGGAACTACAATGGAGAGTATAGGTAGGTCGTCAGAGGTCCAAATTATTTGCACCCGAGGTGCGAGGTTTGAGGTCTCGGCCTTTCAGGGACCAGGATTGAGGTTGCGCCCTCTCTACATGGGTTCCTGCAGCTCGAGTTGTGTTCATGGCTTCTTTGCTCCACGGCTTCGGTGCTTCACAAAAGGTTAGGGTGTAAGACCCATCAGGCTTGCAATTGTATTCGGCCTTGTCTAGTTTGCGGAGGTGCAACAATATTAATAGACCTGCGGGGCTGGAACATTATGAAGATCACAACCGTTGACCATAATCATGATGATCAGAATGAAGAGCTGACACAAGCATAAGATGAAGCCCCCACTATATGAGGAATGCCGAGGAGCGAATGCAAACAATCATAAGGAGGAAAAGCGCAACAGTTATCAGGGTCTCTTTGCATAAACCCTACTCCCGAAAGCCGCTACATACACCGACCAAACAAACTCCCTCAACCCTGCAGGCCACCACAAACCCTGAACCCTAAACCCTAAGCCCCAAAGCTCTAAACTCTAAACCCTAAACTCAAGCCCTCGCTTTGAATGTCCTTGCAGCTTCCAGCGCATGCCCTGAACAACATGACCAGCTCGAGAGCACACAGGACCCCTGGAACCTGAAATCCGAAATTTGACCCAACGGGGGCGACCCTAAACCCCATATGGGTAGTTCTCTAAATTAGGGTTCCTTTTAAGGTCCTTTTATCAGGGTGCCGCACTTTATTCGAGATTTAAAACGGGACCCTAAACCTTTAAACCCTAAATTCCTGCATCCACAACATGGGAGGTTCACAGTGGACACGAACTTCCGCCCCCGAAGAGTAGGATCCTGTTTATCCGCAAAAGAGCAGCCTTGGTTCTAGGAAGCCCGAGGAGAAGGCCCCGCTGTAAAGCCCTTACCAAAAACCTTTTGAACTCCTTATATAGAGAGAGTTTAGGGTTTGGGGTTTATGGTATAGGGTTTACGGAACCTTGATGAAAATCCCTAACTCGTTGAAGCCGCGCCCAACGCGCGCACACACACACAGACAAACACAGATGTCAGGGTCGTTGGGCGAAAACCACCGTTGTGTGAGCCAGGTTGGCTGCGAGGGCCCGAACCCAACCGGAATCTCGGCTTCCGTTGTGTTGGGCCTGGTACTATAGGGCCTCTGTACTATTTTGGGAGGGTTCCTTAAAGGGGCTTAAAAGGGATACTATATAGGGGTACTATGATATGGGGGGCCGAAACAGTTTCAAATACTGTTCCTGTGGGCGCCTTATTATAACTATAGTATAAAATACCCCCAAACCTATTCTAATTACTAAGGCCTCTGCATTATAGAAGCCTGCATAATTAGTAGTCAGTAGCATTCCTGACTATGTATTCTATACACTAAAGTCCTCTTCTGATAACTTAATCTATAATGCTCGGGTTACTTACAGGATCGAGGGACGTAGTAGCTAGCGACAGAAACCAGGTATGTCTACTGAGTCTACTTGTGTATAATGCAGGTACTTATGCGCTTACTTTTTAAGTTCCCTGATCCCTCACGTGGGTGGTTGTCAAAATTATGGTCCCTTCTTGGATCCTTATTATAATACGGCACCTTATATTTAGGGTACCCAAAAAGGGACCCTAAGTTTGACAACTACCCACGTAGGTTCCCAGGGTTCCACTTAAAAGCTCCTCGTCGGGCGAAGGTTTTCTGAAGCAAGCTCTCAGTGCTTTGTGCAGCTTCGAGTTGAGGACCTGGATTTCCTCGTAGTACTCCAATCAGGCGTGTATGTGTATATATGTATATAATATAATAAACGGCTGTATTATTTTATGCTATATTGTAGTGATCATCTTATCTTGCATTATACATTACATGCTATTTATATACATATCTTTGCAAGCTTTCCAGTTTCTCTGCAGTGCTGTACTTGTATTAAGTACTCTGAAAGTTAAATCTCTGTTACTATATCTCTGTCTTTTTGCTATCTGGATATCGAATCCCAAATCTCCAAAAATGAGATACCCAACCCCTGCCCCAAAACTAAAACTTTGCTCTTAGAAGCTTTGCAGGCGCCCCTTAGAAGCTCAAGTCTGCACCCTAACCCATAAAGCCCTAAACCCTATTCCCTAAAACTCAAAACCCTGATCCCTATAATCCCTAAACTCTAAAACTTAATCTGCATGCGCGGCTCACCCCTTCGGAGTCTACCCTATGGTCCCTCGTTTATGCGGTGTGCTTACGAAACCTTGTTGCCAATTCTGCTGAGTGTGCCTTCCGAGAGTAAGAGTACGGGCGCCGGACACTTGCCTGAATACCTTGACGAGGGCGTTCCTGCGCCTTCTTCCACAAACATAACAGGGCAAAGTACATGACGATTTCTTCAGGCTTCACAATTCGAGCATGCAGTTTGCCATCATGTTTCGGCGTCTTGAAATTTGTCAATTCTGGGTTTCGGCGGCTGGCTGCTGGCCGTGGTGGGTGTGGACTTCGGAGGAGCGAGGGTTAGCATGTGCATTTGTGCCACCGCGGCGCGTCTGATCTTAGGCATCTACGGTGGCAACGTGGTGACCTGTGAAGTGGTTCAGAGTGGCCCTGCCGAAACGGAGGCGGGTCAGTGCCTTCCTAACAGGAGCCTTGAAGGGGCTAAGGGTTGGGGTCCTACATGTTGTCGAAGCATCAATTAAACAAGTCGTCCTCCTGAAACGATGTTTATCAGGCCAAGATATTGATTTGGACTTTCACGGTCGTCTAGATGGTACTATGCTTTCCTGAACGAGGGAGAAGAGTCGGATGTGATAAAGAGACGCCACTCTACTTACTTCCGACAGACACCGGCATCCCGACCTGCTGAATCCTACTTCCTGCAGCCTCAACCCTGCAAGCAGCCTGAAGATCTGTTCAATGAGGCTGTTCTACGGCTCAGAGTTTGTGCATAAGACATGCCCCCGAGAGACAGATGCCAGTCCAGACCGCAGGAGCATGGATATGTGTACCAGTCTCCCTTATGGTTCCTATATACTTATACGCTACTCTACCACACAAGTGCTGTTCATTAACGTCATTATCACATGTCCCAGCATTTGTACTTTGGTTCTTGGCTCTAGCCCCTTTCCCTGCGCTGATGATTAAGGCTAAACCCTAAACTCTTCTTTCGCCAGGACTACCTGGCTTGCTTGAAGATCTGCACAGCGGACACAGTATGCCGGGTCCCGAGGGATGGTTATTCAATTTGGGGTTTGAGGTTAGGCTCCTGGATTTGTTGGGGAAGCAGTGTGTAGGGGTTTACTTAAAGGATCATGGGACTTAGTAACTAGGGCTATAAATTAAGGTAACTATACTTATAATTAGATATAACCCCACTTAGGGTACTTATAACGATACTTACTAAGTCCCATGATCCTCCAAGTAGGATTTAGGGTTTATAGGGAATCAGTTTCCGGCTCTAAGTTGCCGTGGTGCTGTTTTCTGATGAGGTCCATGGCGAGACTGCTCAGGAGTTGCTGGTGTTGTTTTTATTTTGGGGTAGAGGCCTCCAGTCTGAACCAGAACCCTCCTTGTACCCTCAAACAGGGGGCCAAGGTCGCAAATAAGGGGCATTTAGGGTCTAATAGAGGGTCTAGGAAGGTAGTGGTTGGGGTTGGGGGGTGGGGGGGGAAGGCCGGGTTCGAGGAGCTTGGTCTAGCAGTCCAACGTAGGGGCCCTAATGGCTGCCTAGGCCACTTTGGTGGTTCCTTACTACCTATAGTCTCCATTGTAGTTCCTTTTTTGGGGTTACTTTATAGGATCCCTAATATATGATTGGTTAAACCAAAAAAAGGAACTACAATGGAGACTATAGGTACTATTTACTATTATAGTATTCTTGGCTCCAAACCCCTATTCTACGTATTAAGGCCCCTAGATTAGCGCCATATACAGGCGGATCGCGCTCTGAGTAAGGACCAGTAGACTTACGAAGTAGAAGCTTCAGGGTACCCAGACCTTCCAAAATCCCTTAATTAAGCAATATACCTTAAATCATATTAGGAACCCTATTATAATTTAAGGTATATCCCTTAATTACGGGATTTTGGAAGGTCTGGGTAGAAGCTTCAGGGTAGGCTGCAAACACCTCAAGTGAGGTGAAACCTACGAGTGGCTGGGTTTCACCGATGCCAGCGGCGGCAACTGCACGCGCTTTGGTGCGATTGATCTTGAGTTTAATGCTGCTAAGGACTTTGTTCAGTATGTTCCTGCTTCATAAGGCTTGGCTGAAGTTATGGTACCCTAGGGCTCCAGTTACCTATATAATGTGGGTGTCGGTTTAATTGACGGGTCCCCCCCCCCCCGACCAAAAAACAAAATTATATTTAATATGGAGCCGGTGATGCCGGACAGGGGTCAGGGGTCTGAGTGGCAGGGAATTGGGAGGTGCCGGGGTTTGGGGGCTGGCTTGGGTGCAGGGTCTGCGGTTCTGCGCGAATGCGCGGTCGGGGGTCGGGGGGGTCTGGGGATCACCAAATGCTGGAAACCAAGCCCCGATCACTCCAAGATTACTACCAAGACTAAAAACCCTTCATTTTGAACACTTTTGCCTCCGTAACCTACACCCCCACACTCCCACCCACAATCGACCACGTCTGAAGCTTGGTGCGGTACAATAATAGTACAGTAGTACAATAGTAGTACAGTAGAAATAATACAATAGTAGTACAATAATAGTGCAGTAGTACAATAGTAATACAACAGTAGTACAGTGGTAGTACAATAGTAGTACAGTAGTAGTACAATAATAGTACAGTAGTACAATAGTAGCACAATAGTAGTACAGTAGTAGTACAATAGTAGTACGATAATAGTACCATAGTACAATAGTAGTACAGTAGTAGTACAGTATCAGTACAATAATAGTGGCAGTAGTAGTACAATAATAGTACAGTAGTACAATAGTAGCACAATAGTAGTACAGAAGTAGTACATTAGTAGTACGATTATAGTACCGTAGTACAATAGTAGTACAGTAGTAGTACAATAATAGTGCAGTAGTACAATACAATAGTATAATAGTACAGTAGTAGTACGATAATAGTACAGTAGTACAATAGTAGTACAGTAATAGTACAGTAATAGTACAATAGTAGTACAGTAGTACACTAGTAGTACAGTAGTACAGCAGTAGTACAGTAGTACAGTAGTAATACAGTAATAGTACAGAAAATAAAGCCAGTGAGCACATTCCCCCAATAAGCAAGCATAAAGCCAGCGCCTGAAACCCTAAACCCTAAACCCTGAACCCTAAACCCTAACGAATCCTAAACTCCTAAACCCTAACAAACCCTAAACCCTAAGCCTTAAACCCTTCCCAAAGGGGGGTCGGTCCAGATTGGACCCAAAATTGAATTTTTTATACAAACTTTAGTACTGGAGAGGCCTTTGTCGAGCAAGGGTCCAATTCCCAATTCGGCGGTTCACCCTAGCAGCCCCCCCCAATAAGCAAGGCATACAGTAGCAGTACAATCGTACAATAGTAGTACAGTAGTAGTACAGTGGTAGTACCGAGTCTCATTCCTGACGCCCCAATAAGCGAAACAATTCTGCAAGAGATTTTCGGGCTTCAGGGCCAGGGTTTTAGGGTTGGGTGGGGGTTTGGGTGGGGGTTTAGGTCGTGGCTGCCTTAAGATTGACCATCAGCAAATAGCACAGCCCCGCCACCAAAAAATCACCCCAGCCAAAAAAAAACGCATTAATTAGTACCCCCAAATTTTTGGTCAGATTCGGAATTAGCCCCCGAGCCACGCATTAAAGAGGCCTATATTCCTAAACCGACCCCCACATTAATAAGTTACTAACCATACAATATACCCTTGTAACCTACTATTCAGGTTACGGGAGCCCTAGGGGTACATCCAGATACAGTATCGTCACATCCGTCGAATTTCGAGGAAGGGGCGGCTTTGATGCGAGATGTTGCCAAGGCTTAGACCCTTAAGACTATGTACCTACATCATATAGAAACTAAACCCAGCAAACCCATACCGAAGGTTCAGGGTGTGTCGGCCTGAGCTCAAACTAAAGTAGTAAGGTTTCTACCCGGGTTGTGGTGGGTGTAGATCAAGCTCCTTAGGAATGTGAGCGCACCTATACACTCTATAGGGCTCCCGTTCGGGTAGCGTTTTGGTACTAAGCATCCTCGAAATTTTGAGTGTCTCTGTCGGAGCTCCACCGTTTGCCGAATCCCCTGTATATCCCGAGCCACGAGACCTGACCCACAAACTTTGAGCCTGAAGGCTCTAACGCGACAAGCTCCAGACGAGCGTCAGCCTCGTAGGCAGAAGCCCTAACGACATATCATAAGTCTGCCTCACACCCTGGACGTCCCAAACCTGGCTAGTGTAGAAGCTAGAGCCACAAAAACCTAAAGCCCTCAACTACCCTAAACATGAAAACCCTAAACCCTAAACCCCTAAACCTGTTAGGTCCGCCATATCTTCCGAGCCCGAAATCGTTCGCTTTGCTTCTGCATCGGCTTATCTCTGGGTTTCGGGGTCTTTGGTTTGGGCGGTGGTTTTCCTGAGGGCGCCAAGCCGCAAAACATGACAGGACCTACTCCTCCTGCGATGGGAAGTATTCGTCCGACCTCAACAACAATCGCTACGCCAAACTGGCATGTTTTAGGGTTTAGGGTTTAGGGACTTGAGGAGGTTACAGGCAGTAACTTGGTACTCGGTTTCAGGATGGTAGTTGTGTAGAGGAGTACTGAAGGTGCGTTAATGGCTTGCCCGAGCTGACACGTCTTTCGGCGACAGTCTTGGAAGTAGCTGTGCTCGAACCATTAGGGCGTATTTTGGTTTTGAGCCCTGAGGGGTTTGTTTTCGCGAACTAGGGCTTCCGGTGTTTTAGTTCCGGGTTCTACTACAGGGTTAGGTCTACCAGAGCAGGACAAGATTCCGCAACCAACAAAAGCCCGTCACTTTTCACCCTCCCACCCACACCAACAGTGCTCGCACATGAGGTTCATGTTAGCCAGGAAAGATGTAAAATTTCTGCTAGACCGCTAAAACCTGAGCCCCTAAACCCCTCAACCCAATGCCTGAAAGCAACCTTGCAGGTTGGCTACTGCCAGCGGATCAATCACTTCCCAAAGTGCCTTTGCTTCGGTTTTGGGCATGTTTTTTATTTCCGCTGTAGGGTTTAGGATTTAAGGGGCGGGCTTAGCAAGGAAGAGTCATACGTACCGGAGGGGCTAGCACAACTGAATCACAACCAGCTAGAAAATCAGTTTCAGTATGTATGTACTGCACAGTTTACTCAGTCCGATTACCCGTGAACACTACACCGTACAGATCCCTTGTAGAACCTGTTAAGAAGCTCTTGTTGAGTTACTAAGTCCCATGATCCTTTGAAGTAGGTTTCTTCCGTCGGAGCATGACGATGCCGTTCTCGGAATTTCTGAAAGTTAACCCAAGAGAATCCTACCTAGGAACCATGCAAACTTTGTAGCCTAGAGCCGGCTCGCTAGTTCTTCGTCATCGCAATTGTTTATCCCCCACAGTCGTTCTACATACAGGCGCATGCACACCGCATAGTACGGTCTACAGGGGAGTAATTTTGCAGTGGGAGCTCGCGCTGCTAGGGGGACAAGCTGCTTAAAGCCAGAGCAAACAAAAAAATATTACCCGACGTAATTCTAGCTGAACTTAGGGGTACTTAGAAACATTTAGCTAAAAAGTTCAGTATAGTGAATTCGAGTGAGACCGAGACTTTCTGCCAGCGCAAGACAGGAGCGAACGAGACAGGGCCCCGCCAAGAAATCGAGGTTTCGGCTGATGTGTACCTAAACCCCCCCAAAGTAGGTAAAATAATGGCCCAATACCTATAAAGGGCTATTGTTCTACATACTTTTGGGGTCCAGGTATTCGCATATACAAAGAGAGCCAGCCACAAAGGATCTTCGTCATTGCGTCTGATCGCACGGCTCCTCGGAAGAAGCAGACAGATCTCCTGTTCGCGAGACTTGCTGCACGCAGGAAATCGGTTTGACACATCCCACTTGGCATTGAGGTGTGGTTGATATGTGGTGCGGATGAATGAAGCTTTCAGATTTGAGGATGCCCTCAATCCTCTGCCTGAATTCCATACTCTTTCGTTATTTAAACCCTAAACCCTCAACCACGAAAACCCCTATAAACCCTAAGCCCTTGTTCGGTGGGCCCTAAACCCTAAACCCCCAAACCCTAAACCCTTTTTCGGTGGGATCTAGGATTGAGGGGTCCTCTTGGGCCGGATGATTACTGCAACGAAGGGCTCGGGCAGGGGTCTTGGCGCTGATGACCATCGCTTTTGTTTAAGGCTTCTTGGTGGGTAGGGTTTAGGGTTGTATAGGGTTATAGGGTTTAGGGGAGTTTCGGAAAACTAGGGACTTTTGCAGAGAACGCTGAATTGAATTGGAGATTTCTTGTTAGAAGCGGTTCTCTGACCCTAAACCCCCAAATTCGTAAGCCCGAACCCTTTCATGGAGCCGCTCCTCTCCTTTTCGAATAACCGCATGCATGATCCGCCCGGTGGAGCTCATACCTTCAAAGCAGGCAGTGAAGTAACATTCGGAAACAAACCCCAAACGCGAGTAGATAAACCACACCCGAATCAACCCCCTCAAACCTCGTTACCAGCCTCTCATCAGCTCCAAGCCCAGGTGAATGTTGGAACACTTATGCTGAGGGGGCGGTCTACTGCACTGATTACGAGGCGCGACAGTTTGTTTGTTTGATTTTTGTCTGGTTCGGTTTTTCTCCCTAAATCCTACAGAAACCGAAACAATCTTTCATTACAAATCGACATTTGTCGTGACTCTCTCTCCCTCTCTCTCCGCAGATGCCGCCCATACAGATTCTCACAGCCTCTGCGAATGCGACTGAATACACTCAGTACCACATAGGCTGCAAACCCTTTGCTCAACCGCAAGATAAAACGCAAGAGCCATCCCAGAAAGGTAACTATGAACCCTACACCCCCGAAACCCTCAGGCCTCCAGGTATGTTGAAGGTCATCGGTAACAGTCTCTCTGCTCTTCAGCGCCTCAAACTGAGTTCACATGCCCGAAGGCCTGAAGGTTGCCCAGGCATTTCTAAGGGCAAGTCCACACCCCGCCCCTCCACCAAAACGATGTCAGATCCTCGACGAAGTGCTGTGCTCACTCTCATGTGCTGGAAGACCGACTAGCCTCGAAACCCCAGCCCTAGATCCTGAGAACCCTCCACCCTCCAACTGACACCCTGAAGCCCAAGTTGCAAAAAGAACCCCTTGCACGAAATGCAAGAATAATCGTCCCTATGCTTCCTGGTACCTTTTTATTTGGGACTAAAACCCTAAGCCTAAACCCTAACTATGACTGTAAGGTCCCTGGAAGCCTAGTTTGTGCCGAGGATCCGTACCCGCCGGATCCGACCACCGTCACCTCCTTCGACGTGAATGTTCCTGGCCAGCCTCGCGGCTCTCACCTCCTGATCCCTCAGGGTTTAGGGGTTACCTATAGTCTCCATTGTAGTTCCATTTTTTGGTTAACAAGTTTTATGGCTCCATCCCTGTAATAGAGATTTTGGTTAACCACAAAAAGGAACTACAATGGAGACTATAGGTAGGGGATTAGGATTTCAGGGTTTAGGGTCTAGGGGGTTAGGGTGTATGGGTTCAGGGTTTAGGTGGTTTTGGGGGGTTTGGGGGTTTAGGGGGTTTGGGTTGAGGGGTTTCGGGTTTGGGTTTCAAGGGTGCAGGGCTTGAAGGTAAAAAAGTCCCTGGGTCTCGGGTCTAAATGGTTTGGGGTTTGGGGTCTTAGAGTTCAGGGCTGGGGTGCAGGGGTAATCGTACTTGGAGGATCATGGGACTTAGTAAGTAGGGTTATAAGTACCCTAAGTGGGGTTATATCTAATTATAAGTATAGTTACCTTAATTATAACCCTAGTTACTAAGTCCCATGATCCTTTAAGTAATCGTAGAGCTTGGATTTCAGGCAGAGTTTGGATAAGTGTCTAGGGATGTTCATTCCGCCAAGCGTCCCAGTAGGCGTCGCATAGACCTCACCAGGCAATAGCTACCATCGCAAGGATGGATCAGCACTGAACCTGTTGAGTTCAGCGAACAGGCTTTGCCCTAGCTCAGCGGCATCCAGCCAGAGCCTTCCAGAACGCCAGTTGCCAGACAAGCCGTGCAATCGTAACACTCCAAAGAACCGAAACTCAATATACACGGGCTCAAGGTCTCAAGTTTATGGATCAGGGTGGTGGGTTTCAGGTGCTAACAGTTGTGACTTATCATATCCCTTTGCATGTGTAGTGATGGGGAGCACATGATAGTTGGGCTGTTCGACACCCCTATCCCGGTTGCAAAAAACGGATGACTTTTGCCCTGACAATACCGCCGAGGCCATCAACGTCTGGCCTACCTCTTACTACTCTTACTACTGACGAATTCTCCGTCTACAAACTCGTGTCTGCCTTGCCGATTCCGAGGTACATGTTCTACTACACCTGCACGGACACCTCGAAGTTCAGGGTTTATGGTGTTGAGGCTTAAGGGTTTTAGGGTCTAGGGTTTAGGGTTTTAGGATTGGGGTATACAGGTTCACGGATGAGGGGTGTGAGGTTCAGGGTTAAGGGTGTAGGGGTCTAAGCAAGGGGTTCAGGGTTTAGGGTGCCGTAGCTTCCTTAACACGAAGGGCAGTGCACGAGCATTGGGGCTATGTGGCATGGCAATCCTATGAGCATGGTTTGATGAGATCCCTGGTTCAGGGTCTTCAAAGTATCCACGGCTTAGTTTGTTCAAGCATTTTCGATATTGCAACATTTTACCAATATTAACCTCTACGGGTTCTATGATCCTACTACAGCCCAGGACTCAGCAACTAGGTGTGAGCGTTAAGCTCGGAACCTTTACGGAATGTCACTAGGATGAAGCTTTTGAGATTTAGTGTTCTAGGATGAAGCTTTTGAGATTTAGTGTTCGGGGTTGTTGTCTGGGGGCCAGGAAACCCAGCAACTGGGAGGGAGGCTTCTGGATTTGGTGTTGGGGGTGGTGTCTGACATTTCATTCGTAGCACACTGAAGCCTCTTCTGGGTTCGGTCTGTCGAGGATGTCACCGTTTTTGACATGGAGCTCAACTTACCCTTGAGCGCTTGTCTTTGATAGTAAGCTACCATACCCGAAGTCTACCCGGAGCCTTAGTTCGCAAACCGATCCCGTTTGTGGCGGCGACTTGATATGGGAGTTTCCGAAAATAGGGGACCCTAATACAGTACCCTAATAGTAGGATCCTTATTATAAGGACCCCAAAATGAGGTACCCCGGATTTTCGGAAACTCCCATATTGTCTCGGCAGATCCTTGACGCGGTAAGCCGCTTCCACGGCCTTTGAGTGATTCCTCAAGCCGAAGTCTTAGGCCTCAAACCTCCCGGCCCACCCTTTAAACGGAACCCGATTCTAATTATTAAGGCCCCTACATTATTATTACCCTTATAGATCCATTATAGTAACCCTTATAGACCCTTCCTTCACAAGAAAAATCCGCGGTGGACAGCGCAGGACACGATCGGACAGCAGACGCATGGATCCTCGCTTCAAGAGAACCAGGGACTGGTGGGCAAGAGGACCAGCAGGGGATTGGCTACGGGGTTTAAGATCTATAGGGCTTAGTGGATTTGGGCTGGAGGGTTTCGAGATTGATATTGACAGTAGAGCACTTGGATACTGAGGGTCGAGTTTTTGATCGGCTTGGAGGGTTTACTGGCGGTGCCACGAGCAGACTTGTAATGCCGAGGGTAACAGCAGCACTTAGAAGCTGAGCAGGGAAGGTGTGACCTCTATGGGCTTAGAGAATCCAGCGACTGTTTCAGTCATGCTGAAGATATCCGGGCTGAGGCACGCAGCAACTAGGCCCAAAATGCTCTGGGTGTAGCGGAGGTATTGCAGATTCCGTCAGCCAAGTCGACGATGTGCTGGTCGTCAGTCTGAGCATCGCAACGAAAGCAATGATGCAACTAGTTGCCTGCTCAGCCAAGGTAACCGGACTGTGACGGTGAAGGCGAATTGCACGGTGCCTTCAGGCAGGCAATCCCTGAAATCCAAGACCGACAGCTGAAACTGAAGGACCTCAACATCCTACAATTTCAACATGCAACGTTTAAGCCCTAAATCTTAGGTCTTTGGGTTTGTAACCGTCATCAATCATTTGCCCCATACCTCACTCCCAGTCTGGTTGCCCTGCCTGAGTTGCGCAAGGGACAGCATAGGGGAGGATCAGGATCAGGAGAAGGGCAAGGAGGAGTTGGAGACGCAGCGGTGGAAATATTAGTGTCACTCGTCGTCATCACCGCAGTCCGCGAGCCAGAGCTCTTACACGATCCCACTGCTGAGCCATGTCTCGTTGTGTGTTTTGTTTTGTTGTTTGTTTGTTTGTTTCGTTTATTCTCTCTCTCTCTCTCTCTCTCTCTGTCTCGCTCTCTGTCTATCTATCTCGCTACAGTTTATATGCATATGCATATATGTATATGTATATATATATATATATATATAAGTTTTTCTGCATACATATGTGTATATATGTAAATATAGGTGCAGATGTGTCCACGTATCTGCGTAAACACTCGCATCTGTTGTTCTATGTGTTTTATTCCAGGTTTGTGCTTTCATGTGGTTCAGAATTCGTTTTGTACTCAGTTATACCCCTACTCATTTGTCTGTTAGTCTGCTTATGCACATATTATGCATGCGGCCCGTTACAAATACAAATAGAACTAGATAGATACATAAACGCATATGTAGAAACACAAAACCTACAAACAGGTATGTATGCATACACACCTACATGCATACATACATACACATACATACATACATTAACACATACATATGCACGGACACATGCGCTTGCACATGCACAAAAGCAGACCGACGGACGGACAGACAGACAGACAGAGAGACGGAGAGACAGAGAGAGAGAGAGAGAGAGAGAGAGAGACAGAGAGAGAGAGAGAGAGAGAGAGAGAGAGAGAGAGAGAGAGAGAGCGAGCGAGCGAGCGAGCGAGAGAGAGAGAGAGAGAGAGACAGCGAGAGAGAGAGAGAGAGAGAGAGAGAGAGACAGAGAGAGAGTGAGAGAGGGGGGGGGGAGGAAAAGAGACGGGTTGGGGATGTGTTTAGAGCCTATAGGGTTTAGCATACCCACGACGTTCAAAAACCTTGATGCCCAATTCGCAGATCCACCCCACTGAGTCGCCGCAGGCATCGCAAATGCAGCCGACCCGCCATGCACCGAGGGATCAGGCAGCTTGGGGCAGACAGGCAGTGTTCAGGGTTGGGCTTAGGGTGTAGTGTTTGTGAATTACCTTAACCCGTAATAACCTACCTTTTTAAGGACTCATGGAAATCATAATAAGGAACCCTAAAAAGGTAGGATATCCAGGGTTAAGGTAGGGCTCCAGTTGTCTTGTTGAAGGTTCATGTTCACGAGCGATAAGGTTCAGCTCTTCCAGGGCTTGGGCATAGTCAGAGGAGATGTGGCGTGAATGGCGTACTATAAGTAAATCCTATAAGACCCTAAACCAGAAAAGCAAGCTCTCAAGGCCGAAACTCTGCGCTTTAAACCCTAGTTAAACTCTAAACCCTACCTATAGTCTCCATTGTAGTTCCTTTCTTTGGGTTACTTTATAGGACCCCTTATATATGATTGGTTAAACCAAAAAAAGAAACTACAATGGAGACTATAGGTAAACTCTAAACCTGCATGTCCCCGCCCATACCAGGGACTTTGAAGCTCAACCGGCTCTTTCTCCGCCGTTTGAAACACTACTTAGAGAGTCTCCAGGGCTCAGGGTTGAGTCCCAGGGTTGAGAGTTTGGGTTCAGGACCTGAGGTTGGTGCTGTTAGGGCTGCATCTTGAATTTTAAGGCTTCAAGCCCATAGAAACCCAACCCTAAACCCCAACTGCCGCCAATCCTGACACTTTCCAAACCCTAAAACGATATAAATCCTCTCGCCTGGTGTAGGGCTTAGTGTGATATGTTCCTTAAACCTGAAGCCCTATAGCTTAGGTGTGGAAGCTTAGTCGCAAAACCCTCCGGCCGAATTTTCCCGAATGCCCCTCTCAACCTCTCCTGAGTGTTGTTGGAGGCCCCTTCGAGCACGGCCAAACCTGCACGCCTGTCTGTGAGGTGCGAGGGTTCTGATGTTTACGCTTTAGGCTTTTAAAGTTTAGCGTTTGTGGCTTAGGGTTGGCGCTTCAAGTGCGGCATGTTGGGCTTGCCGGCAGAGGGCGTAAGAACTCCAACCCTCAAGCCGCTAGCCCTAAACTCAAAAGCTTCATAGTGTGAATCCCTATAAACCCTGAAAGCCCGTAACCGTAAACTTTGCAGCTTCAAAGCACGAACCCATGAACCCAGAACGTAGCATGAGTTGCCACGTTCTATTCCGGCTGTTCTTCGATGCATGGTCCTTAGACAAGACCCACGACTATGTAGATCGAAAGCCTGCAGCCGCTGCTCCTGTATCATAAACACTAGCGTCGAATCGCGTAGCAAGTAAGCAGTTATTCTTTTTGGGCCAGGTTGCATAATTTGTAGTTATAGGAAACCCATTTTGCGCGACCCAATGAAACGGCAAACTTGCAAGGCTACCCTCAGCCTTCTCAATCGCTAGAAACCTCAAACCCTAAACAGCAGTCGGCCTGTATCGCTCTACAACCTTTGAATACATGCATCGGGCCACTCCTTGGATGCCGGCTCTTATTCTATGTTTCAACTGTAGGGTCGGCCTGATCCCTATAAAACCTACTTTTCTGGGGCCTCTTGCTCAAGATTTTCTGTACATCTAATAAGTCCAAAGATGACTTAAGAAGAGCGTCTGACCAGGCCGGCTACACACGTTCGAGAGCCATGGTTAGCACAAGCAGGACACGTTAGGAGGAATGCTTCTCGTTTGTGCTTCAGGACTGCGCTCTGATACGTTTCCGTTACGCGAATCAAGCCTTGATCTTGCTGAAAGCGGGGCTATGAATATGATTGCAGCAGACGTTTTCTAGAAGGCCACAGTGGTAGGCTCCCGTGCATGGGATTATTGGTGTTTAGGGCTTGCGTATCAGTCAGGTATCCGCTTAGGAACCAATGTGAGTTTGGATTACAAAACTTCAGTGATTGGTTGACTCCAACTCTCGTTCCTGTCTTAAGCTCAATTCCATCTTTTGAAAGCACGGGGCATGGTCGACGCTTCAAAATGCAGATCTGGTATTCGTTTGCCCGATGAAATGAAGTGACTTCGTTTGGGTGGCGTGCCAATCCTAGAATCCTTAAGTCCTAAACCCTCCAAGAGGGTCCATATACACTACCATTATGGAATTCCCCCAAAAAGACCATCCTAATAGTGGTTTTGGGGAGCTACCCATAGGCCCCAAAGTAGTTCTTTTTCGGGATTACCTTATAGGATTCTATATATGAACCCCCAAAAAAGAGCTACTTTGGAGCCTCTGGGTAATTCCATAATCGTAGTATCCCTAGACCCTCCATCTACCCTCTATTAGACCCTAAATGCCCCTTATTTGGGACCATATACCCCTATTTGAGGGTACAAGGAGGGTCCTGGTCGGCAGAGTCCCGGGCTCCAAGGAAACCTCTTGACATGCACCACGGCCAGCGACGCGGACTTCGCATCCGACACTTATCAGGGACTCAAAAAGCAACATAGGCATAAGCATTATATGGGAATATCCCTACCTTATTGGGCTTCAGTATAAGGGGGTTTATATGGGATATCCCTATCCGAATTTTTGCTTATGTGCTTTTTTGGGGCCCCTAACTTAGTTGAAAGCTGGGCGCCCGAAACGGCGATGCGCACTCGGCCCTGTCAGGTTTGACATAAGTCTCCCAATGCCCAAACGGGGAGGGATTTAGCTAGTAATTAGGCGCGATGCACCATTTGCAGGCTGGGACTGAAAACCTGACTTTTGGATAATATCGAGCCATAGAGGCCTGAATACCCACGGTTGATGATATGAACCCGGCATTACCTTAATGTACTTAAAGTATGGAAATTATGGCACATTGCTTATTATGGGTAATGCAGGGTTTATATGATCAACGGTTGTCCTATTCTTTTGGTTTCCTGATTTTGCGAAGATCGTGAAGCATACCTGCCAACCCTTTTCTAATCTGCAAAGCTCCTATATTCCTTTGACTCTCAGGGTATGCTAAGTCGATCAAGCTCCCTGCACCTGGCTCTTCGAATTTGTCTCCGGGGTTCTAGAGAATGATCCGATGCAGGTAATGCAGGGGCCTTAATACGTATAACAGGTTTTGGTGATGTTTTATTATAATAAGAATGTAATATACCACCAAAGCAGATTCTAATTAATCACACTCCTACATTATCCCTACACCCCTTCGTTTCTGCTCCGGGGTTCCTAAACTAACTGCCCAATAAAATCTAAATCCTCACCTTGATTCACCCAAGACAGCGAGCCCGACAACACTAAACAAGAAGTTCTGGAGTGTGACAAAGTAACGGAAACCAGAGAACATTTTTACATCATGGGTACCCAGGTTCGCGAAACTCTTATTCATCAACAGTCACATTAGGGGATTGGGTTCGTCAGCGCGGCCTCCAGCTCGCCGTGTTCTGAAAGAGGCCTCCGTTCCGCGACGTGCTTGACCCTCAAATTCCACGAGAGGAACGTTGTGTAGGTAAGCTTCACGACAGTTTGGGGCCCGATGTCGAACAACCTCCATCTTATTCTGTATTTCAGTGCTTCTAGCTTGTTTGTAGAGTCTACATCTAGGCATGACAGATGTGTTGCAACAGAAGCAGCCTTTGCAAGTTGTGGACATGCAACACCCTAAAGCCTATAACCCTAAACCAACTAACATCCCCCGTAAGCTCTGACTTTCAGCCCTACACCGCAGAGGCTCAGGTCAGGGCTTACAGGGTTCAGGGTTTCGGAACACTCAGACTACATGCTTGATTCCGGCCCCTAAGCCATGAACCCAAAGAGATCCATAGCGTCGTTTCCGAAGTTTCGCCTCAGGACTGGGATCCCACCACCTTCATCTGTGGCGACTCACCCTGCGATAAACCGTGCCCCTGCAAGTAACTCCTCACCTATGGTCTCCAGTGTAGTTCCTCTTTTGGGGTGTATCCTAAATATGAAATGATATGAAATGGCTAGAACAGAAAAAGGAACTAGAATGGAGACTTCTGGCAGCCCCTATGGCCCTACATTCGGGCAGGGGTCAGGGATCCGGACCCTCACTTGCCCTGGCCCTGTCCCCTAAATAAGCTCTTACTCCCCTAAACCCTACGCCGTAAACCCCTAAACCCGAAACCCCAACCCCCTAAACCTCTAAGCCATCTAAGCCCCTGAACCCCTAAACACCTAAACCATCCTAAACACTTAAGGTCCTAAACCCTATTATAGAAACTGCAAACCCGCTAAAGCCTTATCGTCTCAGGGTTGAGCCAGAACCTGCGGAGCCCACCTCGGTCTGTAGTTTCAAAGTGCTTCTGGCTACAGCCCTCAGAGCTCGTATTATATCTACTTGAAACTGTACCTAGAGGCTCATACCCTACCCCTTTTCTAGGATACCTAGTTTTATGCTTAGGATCTGTTATCTTAAAAAGTAGGCGCCCTAAAAAAGGGGGTAGGGTATGAGCCTCTAGGTAGGGTTTCTTTAAACTTTAGGGTTAAACTTCAGGCTTCCAATTTACAAACCGTAGTTGTCCCTTAACTCCGTTAAACTTGAGGCTTCCTTTATCGCACTCGAGCGTGGAAGCATATACTGTTTGGGGACGCGGACCCAAGATCTAGAGGAAGCCTCCCAACACCCCCCCCCCCCGCCCCCGGCGTGGAGCCTGGTGGGAGTATCGCCACATAGTCATAGTCATTCATGAGGTGCTTATACTGTAGACATAGACAGACTACTGTGCACAGGCATCCATATTCGGGTACGGGACCTTGCCATCCTAACTCCCCGGTGCAGTGCCAGCAGGGTGACCGCCTGGGTTTTTGGGTGCTGAACTCCCAACACAAACCCTGAACCCTTAGCATATTATAGACGGTCTCCAAGGTTAGTTGCACAGTATATAATACCAGTAAGACCATCCTCCTATAGCCCCCTTCTAATTCGACATACTAGGGCTCTTTCTTTTCAAGAAGTTGACGGTAATTGGAGGGTCTGGGAAAGCCCTCAACCCCTAAACACCCTGATTCCTAAACCCATTCCCAAGCGCATAACCCCAGACCTTCCAAAATCCCTTAATTAAGGACTATACCTTAAATCATATGGGTCTGTCTTTTTTTGGGGGGTTGAATTTGTAGTCTTTGAGGAGTGTTGTCCTTGCGCGAAACACACCCCGAAACATACCCCGAAACATACCCTGAAACATACCCCGAAACATACCCCTGAAACATACCCCCGCGTTATCCAAATCGTTTGGATGAAGTTAGCAGCGGGCGAAGGTGTAGAGTAGCTCAACACAGGTCAGGAAAGGTTTCCCGTAACATACCCGTAACATACCTGAAACATACCCGAAACATACTTGGATTTGCTCCAAGTGGCCCGTTGGCCTTTTCCGCTTCGAAGCGATACTAACCGCCTGACAAGTCGGGACCTTCCAGACCTGCAGCCCACAACGATGCCTGTACGACTACTGCAGCTATTGTCACTACTACTTCTACTACTACTGCTACTACTAATGCTACTACTACTACTACTACTACTACTGCTACTGCTACTGCTCCTGCTACTGCTACTGCTACTACCACTACTACCACTACTACCACTACTACCACTACTACCACTACTACTACTACTACTACTACTACTACTACTACTACTACTACTACTACTACTACTGCTATCACTACTACCAACTTCTACTACTACGACGACTACTGCTACTACTACTAGTACTGCTACTACTGCTACTACTGCTACTATTGCTAGTGCTACTACTACTGCTACTGCTACTGCTACTGCTACTGCTACTGCTACTGCTACTGCTACTGCTACTGCTACTGCTACTGCTACTACTGCTGCTACTACTTCTACTGCTACTACTAATAGTCTGCGCGAAACACACCCCCAAACATACCCCGAAACACACTCCGAAACATACCCTGCAACATACCCGCGAAACATACCCCGATCCCAACACTCCTGGAAGGGCGCCCCCTATTCGGACAGACCCATATTAGGAACCCGATTATAATTTAAGGTATATCCCTTAATTAAGGGATTTTGGAAGGTCTGGAACCCTCCAACCCCGATACCTCCAAAGCCCTTCAAGCAGGTACGTCCAAAGCAATCTGAAGGACGACGGAGACCTCTCTTGTCAGGCCCAAGCCGCTCAGGGTTTGTCCCATGTATGTCTGTTCTGTTCAGGATTTGGGTTTAGGAAGCAGCAGAGTTTAGATTTAGGGTTTGGGGTTTGGGTTTGGGGTGTAGGACCGGCGACTCGGATTTAGGATTCGTGTTTCAGGGTTGAGGCTTGTTGAATGACTTATGCCCAGCCTTTAACCCTTCCTAGATCCTGGTTGTCGGGTTTAAGCTGTGTCATTTGTTTTGAGTATCCCTAGCACTCCAGTTACTTACGTAGCAGGTTACTAACGACATATAATGTGCCCCAGTAACCTGCTGCTGCTTAATGTTATTTAGGTACCTGGAGCCCCAGGGTAAATTGTCGGAAACTAAGTTGAGCGTCATACATTGATGGACTCGGCGCCTGAAGCACCCAGACCTTCCAAAATCCCTTACTTAAGGAATATACCTTAAATCATATTAGGAACCCTATTATAGTTTAAGGTATATTGCTTAATTAAGGGATTTTGGAAGGTCTGGGAACTTCACATGTGCAGGCCAAGGGCTGGCACCTCCGACCTGAAGCCGGAAACATGGTATGAATTGATGGACAAAATCCTGCATTACCCATTATAAGGAATATACCATAATTCCCATAGTTTAGGGTCCTTAAGGTCATGCAGGATTTTGTCCATCAGCAGTATGAATTGACATTGCGTGCTTCTTGCACTATTCCGTATTTTTTGAAGCTCCAGTGGTGTCCCGAAATCAGCCAGGCACCCGCCCCTTGGCCCTGGTTTCTCAAACAAAAGGTCCAAAGCTTAAATGGCAGAATGTAGGGTCTCTATGATATTGGGAAGTATTCCCCATACCAGTACCTAGGACCCTTTGGGTTTTCAAGCTGAGCGCTTGAGGGATTCAGTAGACAGGAGGGAGAGATCGTTCCCTCCGGCGCAACCTGCACACCCAACTGCAAGCGACTGGGACTGGACTATCTTTGGGGTTGGCTTTGGGGTTTGCACTTCAGTGGGGATGGACACAACGGGAAGAACAGGTGCCTGAACTGGCAACTAGCACTAGCATTCGCGATCAAGCACTGAAATCACTATCAGAAAGGCCTATGTTTCAATTCCCGATCGCACGGCAGCGATCGAAGCATCGCAAGAAGCCGAAACACCCGGGACATGATTCTGACGCACCAACCATAATTAAGAACGTCTCGAGAGCCACAGCTCTTCGTGCCAACCCTCGCACCCCTAAACCCTGTAGGGTCTAGGGATGAGGTTTATTGGGTTTAGCAGAGCCTTGACGCCGAAACTTGATACCCTGAAACCTACACCCCTCGAGGCTAAACACAGGCACTTTTCAAACCCTGTTGAATGAGAAACAATCCTCATGTAGCAGTCATCCAAAATCAAGACCTTTAACTGAGCGAGATGAGGGTCCCTTGATTAATGATGTCCCGGTCGTGAAGGGGTTTCGGATTGAGTTTCAAGGGGGCATCGGAAGCCCTTTGAGGAGTTTGGCTCTGTAGGTCCCAAAGATCTGAATCTCGAAGACCGAATTCAAGATGTCTGAAAGGTTCGTATAGGCTGTTGGTGTATGTCAGTATATACTATACAACTAGATGCGGAGAACAGAAGGGGGTATGATTCATAATTGAATATCCATACCTGAATATTGAAGATACATCCCCCCAAACTCCCCGAAAACCCCGAAGCACTGAACCACTAGGCCCCAAGCCTCGAACCCCTAAACCCGACCCAGACAAGACAAGTCTCCTGATTTAGGGGTTTAGGGTTTAGGGTTTAGGGTTTAGGGTATAGGGTTTAGGGTTTAGGGTATAGGGTTTAGGGTTTAGGGTTTAGGGTTAGGGTTTAGGGTTTAGGGTTTAGGGTTAGGGTTTAGGGTTTAGGGTTTAGGAGCCCCCCCAACTCTCAGGGAGGGAACCGATCCGAAGTACGTGGCTGTCGACACGTCCAGCTTCCTTGCAGCAGCTGAAAGCCTGTATAACCCCAAGCGGAAAATCCCTTCAACCCTACCTCTACCAGCTGGCGTCGATTGGGGGTTGGGGGTCTGGGTTTGGGGGATAAGGTTCCCGTGTTCACAATCTTCGAGCTTCTTGGTTGCGAGAGTTTAGTGTTGAGAGCTGCTGGGATTTGTAGTGTAGACTTCACTCTATACTCTCTTTTGGTCTCCAAAGGGTCAGTCCGCACATGCTGCTGATGCCTGCATACTCGGCCAAGCCGTGGCTAGCCATCAAACTGTCAGCAGAAGGCATGGTCTTAAATGATTGTTCAAGCTCTTGAACGTGGTGAACCTGAAAGATTTGTTGATGAAACATCCTTCACGAAAGCGCTGTTGGGGAGTTTTGCTTGCTCAGACAATCTTGGAGAGCTCGTAGACATGATTTACTCATAAGTACCTTAATTGGGGTTATAAGTAAGTATAAGCACAGTTACCTTAATTATACCCCTAGTTACTAAGCCCCATGATCCTTTAAGTGGAGCTCTGCAGAGCCGACTGTCCAGATGGTTTGTCCCAAGAGTTGGCAATCTTTGCAGCCTATAAAGCCCTGCCTGTTCTAAAACACGTTATAAGGAAATCATTAATAAGCAACCTAGGCATGTCATGTGGGGTTCAGCGATGGCCTCCACACCCAAATCCCCAGCTGCTCCTTTTCGCAAGCCTTGTGTCGTTTTTTAGAACAGTAGAAGCTCGAGAGGACCCCCACAAAAACACTTTTCAGAACTCGCCAGCCGCTTGAGTCTTGAAGGCTTTTAAGCCAGGAGCGCTTTGAGGGTTTTAACACAAACTGAAACTGAGCTAACTTTGAAAGCCGGTGAAGTTTTAGTTTTAAATATGTTTCAGCTAAAGGGTTGTGGGGTTTCAGGTGGTGCGACGATCGCCAGCTTAGCGTGCGACAGAGGCCACATGGGCGCCAGTAAGTTGAATTTGGAGTTGCAGAAATATTGGCGGCCCCCAACAATGGCCACCATGTAGTTCTTTTGGCTTAGGGTTTAGTGTTTCCTTTGTAAGACGCTTGGTATCAGGACCGCTGAAAACGGAGTCCTAAACTTGGAAGCTCACCTGTGTGGTGTTCAAGGCCCCGTGCAGCTAAGACACGGGAGTTTCACACAACAGGGGGCCATAAATGGACCCGCATGTAGTAGAAGCCGAACTGTAAGAACTGCTAGATTTGTTTAAGAGCTCTTGTACTCTTACGAAGCCACAATATACTGGTAAGATGCATTTTGCGGCCTCGGCGCTTGCCAACATGTTCCAATCATATGTTTCTTGCTCATGGGTCGACCATATGAGTGCGACAAACACTTTGCTAGGATGCCCAGTAGTACCCTTATTCCCTTTTTGCAGTCCTAGGTTCCTTGAAAAGTTACCCAATACGGAAAAGGGAGCCCTTTTCATGCCGAGGCTACTGGGCCTCCTTGATTGCCTCGAGTCTACCGCCCCCCCAAATCCTCAGCCGAAGCAGCCATCCTGGCTGTCCACCATGCTGCGCTTTAACTTGTGTTGTTTCTGTTACAACCACGAACTGTATAAGAGTCACAGATTTCTGTTGCCATGCGCGGTTCAGGGTTCAGGGGGGCTTACTGACTGATGCACGACACACAATCACCCAAGTAGGCAATACCAACGCCACGATCGAAGCCCAACCCACGGCATCAGGTACTTTCACGCCCTTGACCTACTATTGCCATTCTGCCGCTTCCTTGCCACAGTACGTGGCTTACAAGGCCACCCCCGATCGTTTCTGTCTTGGGCAACACAGCATCTTCGCAAATGTTATATCGGCGATGCTGATGATGAGATTGGTGATGATTTCTGTCGAGATGACTATCCTCTTCGTCAAGACGCTTGCCATAAGCACCACCTTCGTCATAACCATCTCCATGAGGCAAATCACAGTACATCCCATGCTGTTGTCGATCATGCTGGAGTTGGTGATAGTTGTGGTATCGTCGATGTTGCCGCTGCATTTGCTGCCGCCGCGGTTCTATCTACCACGGCTGCTGATGCTGCTTGTTGTTGCGCCTATGTTCATCATTATCTTCATTGCTATCATCACCCTCATCATCATCATCATCATCATCACTTTTGTCCTTGTACTGTCTTGCTTGGGTTTTTTCTGTTCGACATAGTGGCTGTGGTGTAATGGATGTTGCTGATTGCGATGGTTGTGGGGTGTGTGGTGCCATGGGGAGTGTGTTCAGTGGTTTCTGCCACGGAGGTTGGACGTTGGAGACAATTATGCAAGCTCACAAAGCTTCCAACAGCATCGCCAAGGTTCAAATTTCGGTACACGAGTTCAGGTGTCCTCAAGCGTGGATATTCGATCAAAAACTCGACCTGAAGTTTCAGCATACTCTTATGAACTGTACCTGAGAAGATCAACAACTTCTGTCCCGATCTTTCCCGTTCCGTTTCTCATTTCGCATTCGACTCTGTGAAGCCCAGCAGCTTGCCCAATCCAGCCTGACAGTCCCGCGACGTGGACGCGGTGGTGGTAAACTGGGCTGTGGGCAACCCCTCTGACTGTTCCGTGGGCGCAAGAAGCAGCTGTTGTCTTTAGAATGCCTGCAACCCCGAGCTCAGGACCCTAATCCTTGAGGGCCTCCGCTGCTATTGTTGTTGTTATTACCACTCACTACTACTACAGCAACTACTATGACTGCTACTTACTACTACTACGACGACGATTACTACTACTGCTCCTGCTGTTGCTGCTGCTGCTACACCAACCACAACAACAACTACTACTACTGCCACTGGTACTGCTATTGCTACTGCTAGTATTACTACAACGACGACTATGACTACCACTGCTACGACGACGACTACTACTACAGGTACAGTTACCTGTAACCCTGAACCCTAAACCCTAAACCGAGTGTGTTTGACTTCGGGAAGTCGCCCGGTCTTACCCGCACACGTTAGATGTCTTCGCCGGCGCCTGGAGGAGCCATGGTGAGACAACAGAAATCCGAGCACCACCGTAAGGATCCTTTGGAGTCTAGAGGCATCAGCTAGTAGCTTCTATACCCTAAGCCCTAAACGTGTAAGTACCCCCCCAAACGTGTCTGGACAAAGAGGGGTTCCCTTAAAAGACCCCTTAAAGGATCCCTTAAAGGATCCCTTAAAGGGACCCCTTAAAGGGATCCCTTAAAGGATCCCCTTATGCGGTCCTTACCGGCTCTGCGAACCCATACCCCGAAGCCCACGATCCTTCATCCATATGGGTAGTTGTCAAAATTATGGTCCCTTTTTGGGTACCCTAAATATTATTATAATAGGGACCCAAAAAGGGACCATAATTTTGACAATCACCCATATGAACCCTGAACCCTCAAACCCAACAGTGCGATCAGCAAGGTCATAACAAAGAAAATGAGAGCAACACTGCCCAGCAGCAAAGCGATATAAACTCCAAGCCCGCAACTCAACGCTGCTGTTTTGGACCCGTACGCCCTCTCTAGACTCTAGACCCCACTCTAGAATCGTAAATGGAACCCTTTTAAAGTTAAGGAACCCTGAGACCTTTTCACTCCTGGTAGGCCCGAAATCCTGAATCCCAAAATCCAAAGCACCTAAACCCGCAACCCTACACCCTATAGAGCCCAACAAGGCGTCTTCAGCAACTGGCGCATGCAATACATTCTGACGGCCTCGGCCACCGCAACAGCCTGGTCTGACTGGCAAGAGACGCTCGGAGGAACCCTCAGAAAGGCTCAAGGGTATCTCAAGCTTGTAGAAAGACGGAATATAGGATTTTCTAGGGTGTTGTCCCGCTTTGCGTACTTTATGTGCGTGTTATGTCCGGGGCTTCTAGGGATCACTATAGTACTTAGGGTATGTCAGGCTCCGTGCGCCTATAATGTATGTACTTCTGCCGTTAAGGGTTTCTTATTCTTCGATTCTTAGATTCCTATGGGTCGAAATGTATACTATAGGTACATGGAGCCTCAGAGATCTGAGTTTGGACTTGGGACTATAGCAAACCCCATATGATTACTATAGGGGCCTTAATCATCAGAATAGGGTTTTGGGGATATATTACAGTAAACCCCGTAAAGTTGGAAGCCGGATTAAGGCCAAATAGTGCTGGGATTCCCTATACATTACTCTACAGGATTGAGGCTATTGGGTTTCCAACTTCTTGTCTTCTACTGCAGGGGGAGTTTCTGGAGGGGGTTTCGGGGTTTAGGGATTGGGATTTCGGCTGGGTTTCAGGCTTTCTTGCAGTGGGTTACTGTCTTTTGGCGCTGCGGGTCAACCCCTTATGCAACTGAAGTATTGTAGCCATTAAAGTGAGCTGAGAGCTTGTGGCTTGTTTTAGGTTCTGCCGAGCTTCTCGGAAATCGGTTTCAAAAATGTTGCGGCAGCAGAGACTGAGAAGAGCTGCAGCAAAGCGACCTCCAAGCCATCCGGCCCCATCGTGAACGGTTCTTATGGAATGAAAACCTCAGCTGGAATCATCCATCAGTGAACTGTCTTACCTGCAGATCTAGAAGCAGCAACTCCTAAAGCCTAAACCCTCAACGTTTTTGCGGTCTAGACCCCATTACCACACCTGAAGACTTCGAGATGCCAGCTGAGCTGTTCACATCCTCAACACCAAGAATGTCCGACGTAATAAAGTAAAAGCCAGAAAGTTGGAATATGATTATCCTAAGCCCTTTATGGTAAATTATAAGGTATCCTACCCTGAAACCATATTCCAAGTTTCTGGAGTTCCCTGTAGGCCTAGACTGCGGCTCGAAACCCTCTCAGCTCAGCACAGCTCGACCTTGTAGCTTCCAACCTGACAGGATCTCGGAAATCTCGTGCTCCGCAACCCCATACTTTTGTAGGCCGTATGCCGCCCAGCCAATAAGCACACTCTACGATAGCCCCTTACCCTATACTTCTCTTCTATACCTCAATTCTTACCCGTCCCCCCCAGAACGCCGCCAACACCCCCAAGCCCAGCGAAGTTATGCTGACACCAGGAATCCTAACTGCGATACGACCACGCTGAGCTCCTCTGCAAGGAGCTTCGATGCCTCTGAGGGCTCTATGCCCTTCAGCATAGAACAGCTATAGGATTCGGAGTTTCTCGTCTGTTTGCGGCCGTTGCTTATCACACACTTCCAGGGCTTCGGCTCTTGGCCAGGGTGTCCGCGTGGAGGCTTCTGGTGAAGGGCTCGGGCTTTCGTAACACATGGTGTCAGATTTGGAGGATGTGAGGGTGTACATAGTACTTGAAACTTACATGCCCAACCCTAAACCCTGGATCTAGACTTAGGATGTTCCGTGGTCTCGTGGGTAGGCACTGTTGTCTTCTGCCAAGGACTTCACCAGTGCACATGTAGAGACAGACAGAGAGATAAGAGGGCGCGAGCTGCTTCCGTGGCTTCTGTGGGTCTTCGGGACCGAGTTATTGCAGCTTCTTGACGCCTTTGCTTGTTGTGGTCAAAGTTACTACGGCCCTAATGTTTTTTCCCATAGAGATCCCGAAAGGGAGCCATGAGGGAACCGTTTTCGAATAAACCAAACAGCAACGGCAGCAACTAGGTGGTTTCAATTCGTCTCTGGATCTTCTAACATCGAAGCGTGCTTGCTAGGTTGTTAGGGTTTTAGGGATTTGGGGTTTGGGATTTACCGGCTTAGTACTTTAGGGTTTAGGTTGTTCATGTGCAGAATTGTGGCTTGCATACTTTAGCAATCTTTCATTGCTTCATACCCTCCAAACCCATCGATCCCTGCATGCCTCACTCTCACTGTACGGATCTCAACTCTGAATCCTCTGTAAACATGCCAACCTTGAAGTAACCTTGAAATCAAGGGCCCTCACGCCACCTTGTACCGGCAATTGCCAATCTCGTGCATTTGGGAAATGAGGATTGGGCGTACGCAAAGGGTCCTATGTACTGTTATGGGGGATACTTCCCCAGATCCTAATAGTACTTCCTAATATAGAAACCCTACATTCGACTATACAGGTACATAGGACTCTTTGGCGTATGGATAGCTGTAGTCCGCCTGCAGGACAGACATCCTCGAGTGTACCGCCAACACCCTCGAGGAGGGCAGCACCTACAAGCTCCGTGACATCAGTATTACAACGTGGGAATGGCATTTTGCATGCGGTGGGGGAGCTCTCTGGATCCTGCAAACAGTACATCCATAATACAACATGGACAAGTAACCCGACCCCAATTAAAAGATCTACCCATGGCAGCACCTGGGTCGCTGGCTCGGGGACTTGCAAGACTTGGGCTTCGTGCTTCTAGGGTTTGCACGGTTTAGGGTAGGTTTAGGGTTTAGAGCAGTGCAGCTTCGAACAGCAACAAGTGCCCACAACATGTTGCATTTTGGGGGATCTGTCGGAGCCCTGGAACTCACTCGCTGGCCCCGTCGTTCAACCCTGAGTCTCTATCATTCAGGCTCGAAGGCTTGAGGGTTTAGTTGCGGCGGCTTTAGGGCTGCTTTAGGGTTTCAGGTTTTTGGGATTAGGGTTTGAGGGCTTCTTTTGCGGTGTATAGAAACCCTACCAGGAGCTTCCAACACACGTGTTTTTAGCACAGGGACTTAAAAGAGGTCATTTCAAGAATAGCATAAACCATGCTTATATGCCACCGTTAGAAAGTGCTAGTTCCCTCATGCTAGGATCCTATTAGAATCGACATGACGAGGATAACCAGGTCCCTCACAAACCCCGAGCTCCTGAATCCCTCAACCTGAAGACCCCGGAAAAGGAGGGATGGGTGTTCGGGTTCTTGGAAACACTGTGACTGCTTAATTAAGGTGTGAGGACTCAGGCGTTGGGCTAGGATCCTATTAGAATCGACATGACGAGGATAACCAGGTCCCTCACAAACCCCGAGCTCCTGAATCCCTCAACCTGAAGACCCCGGAAAAGGAGGGATGGGTGTTCGGGTTGTTGGAAACACTGTGACTGCTTAATTAAGGTGTGAGGACTCAGGCGTTGGGCTAGGATCCTATTAGAATCGACATGACGAGGATAACCAGGTCCCTCACAAACCCCGAGCTCCTGGATCCCTCAACCTGAAGACCCCGGAAAAGGAGGGATGGGTGTTCGGGTTGTTGGAAACACTGTAACTGCTTACACACCTTATAAGGTGTGAGGACTCAGGCGTTGGGGTTTAGGCTTCCGGATCATTGTCTCAGGGATGTGCATACAAACAGAGATTGAAGGAGGGTTCGTTTCTGGGTCTAAGCATTTAAGGAGGTTTCGGATCTGGGTCTCCTCGAATTAGTCAGCATACTCCTCCCTCCTACACAAGAACGCAGAGCACCCCTGAACCCTTAAACTTCGGAAAGACCGAGACCCTAAAGAGAGATTGAAGGAGGGTTCGTTTCTGGGTCTGAAGCAGGATCCCTCCTACACAAGAACGCAGAGCACCCCTGAACCCTTAAACTTCGGAAAGACCGAGACCCTAAAGAGAGATTGAAGGAGGGTTCGTTTCTGGGTCTGAAGCAGGAGGTTTTGGTTCTGGGTCTCCTCGAATTACTCGGCATACTCGTCCCTCCGATCTATCTTTTCACTCAAGGCACCTTGAGCACGCTTACAAGCGGACGATCCACTTTCCTCCGTTTTGGAGCCAGCTGTAGCAGTGTGCTTCCAGGCCGAAGTTCCAGTCTTCGGCAAGCCAGCCAAACAAGTTTTGTCTACACACCACTCCAGGATGTGTGTGCTTCCCAGGCCTTGGGCACCATTGTAAAAACCAGTCCAAAAAAAATATATATATATATCGGCCCACATCACTCCAGGATGCAGTTGTCAGCCGAGGCCTTGTGTTGCCAATTGTAAGGGCCCATAAAACATCACTCCAGGATGCAGTTGTCAGGCGAGGCCTTGTGTTGCCAGTTGTAAGGGCCCAAAAAAAAACACCACTCCAGGATGTATTGGCAAAAGCGCTGCAAAAAGCTGCCAGAGGCTTGGATCTGCTGCACATGAGGTGGCTGAGAACTGTGATTCACTCATCAGTCTTCAGCCACCTCACGCAGCAGTACCAGCAGTACCTCTGCAGCACCGTCAGTCCAAGCCGACGTGGATGGCACTGCAACGCCAGGCGCTTCATGCGCCCCACAAGATCTTCCTCGGAATAAGCCGAAGTCTGGATGGGGTTCATCAGAACCGCAGCATCCAGACAAAGATGATCCAGCTGATGGCCCTTCGGCCGGACCTTCCACAGCAGCTGACCATGATGCATGGCTTCCGTAGCCAGAGCATTGAGAGCGGAGTGATACATTGTGTTGTAGTACTCCAGCTCTCTCAGCTCCTCGGCATTCAGGTAAAAGCCAGCAGACGTGAGGATTTTCCTCATTGTGCCCAAACCCAGAAACAGTGCAGCACGCAACTTGTTGTGCTCGCTGCCATCTTTTTCAGCTTCTCGAGCACATACCAGCGCGAGCCATCGCACAAGCACCACTGACTCCTTGCATCGGGGCCAGATCATAAAAACATTGAAAGGGGGTTTAGATCGTTCGAAGGTACATCGATCCTTGAGATCGATTAAAAAAAAGTTGCTGAATGCCATCCAAGAATCGGCCCCGCTCAGATGTTTCTGAGCGAACGTGGGAAACTTCAGATTCTTCTTGTTCCCCTTGATCGCATCCAGCTGAAACGGCGGTGCTCTGGAGCCTGAGCTCTGAGTTGGGCTATGAAAAAGGGTCTATTAGGGATAGGGTTCTTTGGGTTTAGGACAGGAGGGTTTAGGAGGGTTCTTGGGGTATAGGACAGGCGGGTTTAGGGACGGGGGTTTCTTCGGTTACAGGACAGTCGGGTTTAGGGACAGGGGTTCTTGGGTTATAGGACAGTCGGGTTTAAGAACTCGGACGGGGGTGCTTGGGGTATAGGATCCGAGGTATTTTAGAGAGAGAGAAATTATATGTGAGATGGATATTTCACATATGCATGTATATATATTTTTTATACCCTAAACCCTAAACCCCTATACCCTAAACCCTAATTACCCTAAACCCTAAATTTATTTATATACCTGCAGCCTGGCATGGCTGGCAAATATATCTCTATATATGTTAAGCCCAAATCGTTGAACCTGAAGGCAGGCCCTAGTCGGTAACGAAGCAAAAGCTTCGGATGGAAACCCTTCGAACAATAGATTTCAATCGTTATATGTGCAGCTGTGCGACGAACCTTGTCGGCGCGGCACATGTTCACGAAGTCAGCGTAAGCGGCAGAGAGCCGCAATTGTTGCGTCTGGCCCGGCCACGGGCTCTGCTCGGCAGTGGCTGTGAGCTCCAGTAGAGCCTGGGTTGGAATTATTATAAGGGTCTAGTGATCTCGAGATGCAACTCCAACCATGCAGATGGAAATTCACACATGGGAAGGTTTAGGGTGCTCCCTAAACCCTAAACCCTAAACCCCTTCCCTAGAACCAATCAGTTCGATCATTATGTAAAGGCCCGGAGTCTTAGAATTGCTATGGATGCCGGCCCAGCGGCACTGGCTGCTGCCTCCGGACTCAGTGCCAAGTCTAAAATGTGCAGCAAGTCCGGCCATATTCGTGATAAGGAAACGCCGCCCACGTATGCCCAAGGAGATCGAGCGATGAGAGCGATAAACTCGGGGAAAGTTCTCATCCTTAGTATTCGGTTTCTTTGTACGGCGGCCTATAGCCATCCCATCCCTGTCTTGGGATCAGGTCACTCCCTGAATCCGACCCAAAAGCAATAGTGCAGCAAGCATTCGTTTGGCGGTGCGGAGCTGCTGGTCCATGCGCAGTGTAGAGCAGTGGCGAATTGGTAAGGCGGTTGGCCTTTCGATAGTTGTTTCGGATCGATGTGCGTGATTAGTGTAATTCCCGATCCCAGCTATGTTATATATAGGTGATTAAGGATCTTCGAACCTTATCACAACATGCTGCCCCCAACATCTTATTAGGAGCTGATACCATTTTTTCAGACCCAGTGGCTTTGCAATACCAGCAGCATTGCTCCGAAACCCAGGATTGGTCGATTTGCAAGCATTTCTTCAGCCACTGCTGATCTCCTTTCATGCCTGCCCAGACGAATCGGTAGCCTCCGCATAAAGTTACGCAAGCATCCTCTCCACCGGGAAGCGTTTGACCCCAGGCGTCGTAGTGGCTGGTTTTGCCGGCAGCCAGCTGCGCCAACGACCATACGAGGTAATGATCGAGCTGCTTGGCCTTGGCTGAGAACTACAGATGTTACCGCACGATGCCCTACGTGGCCACAGATGTGGTCCCAACCTCAATTTATATCCATGAATCCACTCATCAACCATCCTTCCTATTCGAAGGCTTTTCGATTATGAATCAAGCACCGGGTCACGGTTCCAGGGGCTGTTTGGTCACTGTCCAGGACATAGCAGGGGAACAGGACGTCGTAGGTGCTCCCCCGGGTGATGGGGCTTCTTATAGAAACGCACAAAAAGCTTCGCCTCTTGTGAGCTTCGGCGTCATCGCCGTGCACTTCTATGGGCACCGTTCGTAGCAGCTCGTTTTCCTCAGATCAAACATCCCCGAACCGATCTAAATCAAGAAACCATACTGCAAATAACCCAGGATACAGCCGCTGCTGGTCCACGCTGCCTTTTGCCGCCCAGGATCAGAAAGCGAGGCGAGCCACGGATGGTTCTCGAACCACCTCAATGTGTTAATTGCCCATGGTATCCCTGAAGTTTTGTTTAGGCAGATGATCATTATGGGATTGTACCAGAGCTAGACATCATGCACATATAGTTTTAGGAAAGGCGTTTCAGGTTTCTGCGACCGAACAGGCAGAGTATCGATCTGCAAGGCAATGGTTATATGTTGTATTAACTTGGGCCCTGTAGCTATTGGATAGATATCAGCTCTTCGAAGTGCAGCTTCGACAGTTATGCTGTTCCCAGTATCCCGATATAGACCCTAAGGCCAAACAAAGTCAGCACGGATAGTTCGATCGATCGATATGAGGAAGCGCTGAGTCGAGAACGTTGCTGCTTTAATTCCGGGAGTTGAGAATTTTAAAACCCGAGCCCCGGAAATAATAGCACCCCGACCTTGAGTCCGTAAGCCATATAAGCAAGCATACGCACGATCGATATCAGGAATTGAATCCCAGACGGCTATTCGATCACAAACCCTGAACATAGTAGATTCCCAGCGTCGATCTATATATAATCTATATATCTATAGAGCACCATAGTCCCGAACCCTCAAGATTAACCCAACCCCGGCCTCTAATCCCATATATATATATATATATATGCAACGTTGTAGCCATATAAAGTGCAGCGTCGAGTGGCTCCGTCCCTCTGGCATGTTGCCAGAATCGCTCCAGCTCCTGGGCATGTGATGTTATATGGCTATATGGAATCAGTCCAACTATCATTCAAGCATTCCACCCCGAAGCTTCTTAGCCCCGACACCATCGCTCCCCGAGTAAACCGCAACCCCGAACCCTATTTCTACTTCTGTGTCAGGGCCGACAGCTCCAAAGCTCCGATAGTAATCGAATCCGAAGTCTTGGGCCCGATATAAAGCTTTACACCCCCGATCTTTGAACCCCTGCATCCAAACTCTTCCAGGTCTGAAGCCTGACCCTAAGCCTTAACATATCACTCGAACCTAAATTGTGTACCTCCGACCTGGTCACCCGAAGCTCACTGTGGAACCCCTGCATCCAAACCCTTGAGTGCCTATACAGCATACCCGCAAGCAACCATAATTTGCATTATCCATGGTGCGGTAGAGGGACCCCCTCATATGGAAGGAGTGTCCAACATAGCGAGGATTCGCAATTATATCTTAATTAGGGTTTGGGCGATTAGGCTCATGCCATGCCAAGGCCATTTCGTTGCTTCACTTATAGCATGCTCGGAGCGTATGTTCGCATGTACGGCAGGGTAATGGACTCGATCAGTGTTTAAGATGTTTTCTCTGTTCACATATATAGGGCAGGATAAAGGGACTTAGTGTTTAGGATCCTTTCTATACAGAGTCCTCTATAGGGAACATTCCCCAACACAGAACTCGTATTATTATATAAAAGAATTAATCTCAACCGGCATGAGGTGCGACATCGAGGAGCTCGTGGCACTCTTGCTCCGGGCTATCTCCGGATTGGAAGGTCATGGGTCACGGGTTAATTTGCCAGTGGCTTAGGGCGAGATTCAGGGAACCACTATACCACGTTTAGCTCTAGCTTGTGCTCTGTTCCCCTAGAAATGTCTTGATCAGATTGCTTTCAAAACCAATAGTGCAGACGAGTCACTCCATCTTCTCCAAGAAAAAATTTCTTGAATCGATGTTCAGAATAATGATAAATCGTGTGTATCCTTAGCTGGTGTGGGGCACACGAGATCTGCCATGTGCCGCTTCAGTTGCAGGGAACGACTAGCAAGAACATTGCGGATTATTGCTTGACCGCGAGGCATCTCGTGAGGATAGAGCATATGCCATTTGCCCACATAGAATTCAGCCGTGGTCGGATTCTTGAGTGTGACCTCCACCCTTGGTTCGGATCAGATCATAAATTATCGGGGTCAGTAATTTCATTAGGGTTCGCCGGGGCATTCCTTATGGTTCCGGGGTTCAGACTTTGAGGGCTCGAGCTCCAGGGTGATCTATAGGGTTTAATGATCTTAGTTAAGGAAAACTGGTGGCTTAGAGTTTTGGGTGCAGGGTCCGTAGAAATTTCGAGGTCGAATACCGGTTTAGGAATATATAGCTTCGGTTAACATACAGCGCGACAAGACCGAATCTGAAGCCTCTTGCAAAGCACATCAATTAATGAGCATGTTAAATTTTGCATATAACTCCAAACCATGCAATCCCTCAAATTAAACCTCCAGACCCAGCCACGGCGACTAATACCGCTGCTATAAAAGCTGAATATTCTAACTGCCCCCGGATCATATATATATATATATACATGCAGGTCGACATGTCGACTGTATATATATATACACATATATATATATATATAATTTTTATACTAGATATATATATATATATATATATATATATATTCTTCCATGAAACCGGGATTCTCCCTGGGCTCCGGAAGGCCTTTCCGCCAGGGTTGCCGCTGCACCCAGCGCTGGAAATTGCGATATACATTCCTATCATCTTCATACGAAGCAAGATCGACGAGATTGCGCCTCGGCCAGGACGCACTAAAGATTCGCCTCAAACTAAAATCTGGACTTCCCACCGAGCAAACCAGCACACACACACACATCTTTGCGTTCCGGTCACGGGAGCATCAAATGAGGAATGCGACCGGCTATTTTGTCGCATACTTGCTTTATCTTCCGCGTCGTCAAATGCTCGGACAGCTCCAACAATTCTTCCACCAAGTCCATGATGACGAGGGGGTTCGGGGTCTATAGGATTTTAGAACTAAGGCTTATCCTCCTATGCATGCAGTTCTTCATGCTATTGCTTTGAGGGTTCGGGCTAGGATATATATATATATAGAGGATTTAAGGGTTTAAGCTCTCATCAGGGTTTGTCTATAGGGGTACACATGGGCTTCCGGGTGTTGGGTCTGGTGCTTTATTGTGAGATATTCCCATGTCATCAGATAGGGGAAAGTTACACATGTTAGACGGGAGTGATACGGATCCATGTTCACCAGGGCGCAGGGATTTGGCTGTGATTTTCGCTCTACCTGTCTAACAGACTCTGGCACTTCAGCTGTACAGGAACGACTTCTGTAGTGCGAGGTTTGATAAGCCTAGTTTCATGAATGTTCCTATATATATATATATGTAGCGGTGGGGACTCTAAGCTTGCGAACTATTGTCAGCTAGAAGGTGCACATGCATATGGCCAGCTGTCCATGAAAGCTTGTATATTTATAGTCCACGGGAATTGATTTGGATCCCTGCTCCTGAAAAGCTGCATGCGGGGAGCTCTGTGCTAAGACATGCAGGCATACTCATCCCAACAGACATCCAGCAGTCTGTAACATGCCCTAATCCGCAAAGGTCATTTCACCACGACTGCGATCCTCGGTGAAGCGCTTCACCGGTGCTGGAGACATGGCGGCCAGGGGCATGATTGAAGTACATATTCCAGCCTATAGGGCAACCTTATAATTAAGGTTTCAGGTTAATTATTAAACGTAATGCTCTAGACCAGATCGAGCTAGCTAGCCTGGGATGGCATGCCAACAGCCACGATTGCAGAGTTATTCGCATAACAACACCCAGACTGCTCAGTCAGAAGCCTATGGATAGGTTCCACAGGCCCCGGGGATATGCCGACCAGGAGTTTGTATTTGAGTTAGGCCGATAGCCTATAGAAGATCATGCACCCTATACGATCGAGCTTCAAACTCCTGGATAGCAACCCAACAGCCATGACTGCAGAGTCCGTGCAGTGTCCTCAAAACACCGGCCCAGACATCTGATCGGCTTGTAGCTATAATATTTATATTTATATATATATATATATATATACATAAATATAAGACCGAATAACATCATTGGCATATCCTACCCCTCCCAACCTTGCACACCTCAGCAATCCGATCAGACTTGAGCTAATTGAGTGCATATTGAATGCATGCAGACACGAGGCCGAGGATCAAACCTCGAGCCGCCCGATTCCCTTATTGCTAGCAGCTCTTCATAGCCGGTCTGTTCCACTAGGAATATGGTAAGCGTCCACATGCACACATCCAATTAGGTCGTGCAACTTCCTCTCAACAAATTCACTTTTGTGGTGCCAAAAGCACAGTGCACTTGCGGCGCAAGATATCGAAGTACGTTCTGATCCTGCGCTAAAACACTAGGGTTTAATGCACAATATACGGCGGTAGGGGTTAACATTAGGGCATGAGGCTTAATTTAAAATTAGGGTTCAAGGGGTTTGGGCGAAAACCAAAACTGCATTGGAGCACACGTGATGCCCCTAAGGTACTGCAGACGTGACACCGGCCAGCCATCGATCCAGATCGAAAGGTGATCGAGGAGCATCCGTGGGCCATACCTTAGATCGAATACGCATATATACATATATATAGAGAGAGAGAGCGACAATGACTCTGTGTGTGTGTACACAGGCAGTACATATTTATATAGTATAATTATAAAAATATATATATATATATATATATTATATATTTATTTAATTTAATTGTTATATGTATCCGAGTTATGCTGTTCTGCAGATTAGGATGCTTAGCAGCAGCGTGGTACCGTGGGGGTTGTCGCTCAATTCCGGCTTAATTGTTGCACACACACACATATATATATATATATATATACATTAATTGAGGAGTTGGACTTGGGAGTGTGGGGCTTTGGAATTAGTTAGATCGTTTTCGGAGGGTGTCAGTCCGCTGTATCGAGCAATGCGGTCTAACTTCATATCGGGTCAACGGTGCTTACTCTCTACATGCGTACACTCCTGCATTGGCCCCCTGTAACCCTATATAACACTCGGCTCTCTTATATTCAGTCTTCATTTGACAACCCGGTAAGTCCAGATGATCTGTAGACCCCCTAACCCCACAGGTCAATCCCAAATTAGTTTACCCAGAAGTCCGCGCAAAGGACCCAGGCACCAGAAGCCCACGCGGTAGGGCCCATCCAGGCCCCAGCAGACACGTGCCTGCAAGGATCGTTGGGGAAATTAAGGGATACACGTGGGTGGACTATCGTGTTTAGTGTAGGGTTTGCTAGTACATCTGATGATTCTACATAGGAATTGTCTCGATCGGATGTTTATAGGAATTGTCCCGATCGGGAGTACTGTCTAGTGGAATGGGGCTTAGAAAGATCGCCCTTGAAAATCTATACCATTGCACCTGAGTTGCCTTTAATCTGTTTCGGCGTCTGAGCTTTGCTTTGGTGCCTTGCCGATCCGCCGACGGGCCTCTCGCATCCCTTCGTTGATAGGCTTTAGATCCTCCTCGAGGAGGCTGATTGCAGAGAGCTTGTCTTCCAAGCTGCTCGCAGGATGAATCTTCTTATCCCACTCGCTCGGCATCACTTTCACATCATCCACATACTTCGTCAAAACCTGCCGGAGCTCCTCCGAGTAGGGCACAGATTTCAGCTCCTCGACCAAAGTCATCAGCTTCTTCTCTGCAGTGACGAGCCTCGACTCCAAAACCCGGCCCATCATCCAAAACACTAAACCCTGCAACTTAAATCCTGGACCCCTAGAAAATTGAACTACCCTATGCATATATATATATATATATGTGTATATACATTTTAATAAATCCCTGGTATTGAATAGTGGCCAGAGCACCCTTTGAAGATCTTCTGCAGTTTCTTGTCGGCTTGCTCTTCCGGGGTCAAGACCTGGGGCTTCGAGGGTTCAGGCTTGCGACAGTCACAGTTTAGTGTTTGTGGCCTTGGGAAACGACTTGAAAGGATATAGGTCTTGAGCTTTCCATATAATGCAAATCAAGTTACCTTGGCCTGTTTCTTGGGCTTGATTCGCAGTTCCTCGAAAGAGCCCATCGACTTGCCCAGCGTCTCAGCAAAATCCGTCAGAGCGGGCTCCAAGGACGCGCGGTCACCGTCGGCGACCACACCACTCATCTCGATCTGCCAGGATGCTGGGACTTGGGACAGGAAATATGGGGCCTGCGCTTAAGGGATGTTTGAGCTATGGGATATTGTAGTAGCTAAAGCTTGGACTCGCTTTGGGATCATTGAGCGTAGGACTCGGGGTGTGCAGAGGCTTTGGATATAAGAAGTACTGCAAAAAACTATCCGGCCTCAGTCTGACTGCTTCGAACCTTGCCACGATCGTTCATCGTGTCTTTCAAGACTCTGTAGCGCTTAGCAGGCTCGAAGTTTGGAGCTTGGGGGTGTGGAATTCCTTCTTGTCCTGCAGCAGAACCAGGGCAAACACACATAGGGATTTAGGCTTAGGTGTTTAGGGCTCTGCGACATCACAATACAAAGTCCACTGCACGACTCTTAAAGGCAAAGCACCTGCCGTAATGATCTTGATGAACTCCTCACCATCCTCTCCCGGGAACTCCTTGCGCAGCTGCATCATCGTCACCTCGATCGTTTGACGAGGTATGCATATATATATATATATGTTTAGGAATATATAATTATATAGGGTTTAGGGTCAGGGGTTTAGGGTTTTGGGGTTAAGGGTTTAAGGTTTAGGGTTCGGGACTAGGGTTTCGGGATTAGGGTTCGGGATTAGGGTTCGGGATTAGGGTGTAGGGTTTAAGGTTCGGGGTTTAGGGTATGTGGTTAAATTGCTGCATTCCAGGATCCGTTCTGTAACGGTCTTTGTTCTCGTCCAGAGACTCATCCTTGTACTTTTGCGAAGTCTGCACATCCAGCCCACCCTCGCGAAGGAGCTCCTCCTTCAAGAAGTTGAACCTCATAGCTGCAGTCAGGAGTCTTGGGGTTTGATTTAATACGGGATTGGAAATCCGCATATTTAAAGGATGGGTTTAATGTATATATATATATATATATATATGTATTTCATTGTGGTAGCTGCATGCTCGCATAGCAGGATGTATTATTCGGTCATTAAGATCTGTTGTTTTCAGCACAGCATGCAGTTCCCAAGACTAATTTCATACTGTATATCGATCGATCGGGATTCGAGGGTTTCTTTTTTTTTGTTGGGGGGGTGGCTTCGACGGTAAGGGCTTCACAGATCAATAAGCGTTGGGGGTTAGGGTTTCGGGCCGGGGGTAGGTTTAGGTGTTTAGGATCCAGTGAAGGCCTCGAAGGTACATAGATACGATATACTATCGGGTGCATGATTTAATAACGATCTAGTTTCATCTGTATTCTGGATCGGCTCTGGTTTTAACATCCAGGCAGCTATGGGGTCGCTATGGGCCCTGTATGGTTTTGTAGTGGGTGTCAATGCACTAGATCTTATGTGTCCCGTCTCACGGGCATATCGCATGGGTTCACGATGAGACAAGTCACTTGGCAGTTTCATCGGTCAGGAGCTTGAACTTAGCTGCCATCTCCGGGTTAACTTTGCACTGGCGGTTCAACCAGGAGAAGCCCCTCTTTCGCTCATCCCGGGGCATATCCTTGGCTAATGGTGCAATGCTATCAAAAAAAAAAGATCTGCATGCATGCATATACCATACGACCCAAGGCTCCGAGGGCTTCTGCATCGCCTCAAGCTGCTCCTTCTGCTCTGGCGTCATGACTCGGAGCCGCTGGTTTTTGGGTCTTGACTGCACATCTCCCGGATCTGAATTTCCTGAGAGGGAGCACATGCATGCAATTACGGGCTCATGTATATACCTTAAGTCCTCCGTTTCGGGGCTGCGGTCTACTTTTTCGGGCGGTCTACTTTTGTGAGGTCAGGTTTGATTCGTGGCTGCGGGATACATTTTTGGGCGGACTATTTATTTAAAGCTATTTGGGGTTTGTTGGGTTTCGAGGTTATATAGGCCCGGGTTCATAGCTGTTTGGGGTCTAGGTTTAGGCGGCTGTCCTTGCACCGCTAGGAATCTTAGGTTTAGAGTTTGATTTGGGATAGGGGTTATGGGCGACTTTTTATGTAGGTTTGGTGTCTTGGTTTAGGCGGCTGTCCCTGCGCCGCAGGTTTAAAATTTAGGGTCTAGGATCGAGTCTATAGCTGCTAGGAATTATAGGCTTTGGGTTTGGTCTCGGATAGGGGTTAGGGCGACTTTTCATATAGGGGGTGTTTGAGTCTAGGGTTTAGGCGGCTATATATGTATATATATATATATATATATATATATATATAGGGGGGGTTCATAGTCCACGGCTTATGCATACATGTCCGGGCTTTGTCGAAAGGACATGTTAATCGGGAACATCGGCTGCAGCCAGCATGCTAGTATAATTATATATATATATAGTGCAATCCCAGACTCCTGCCACGACGGCCGCGCTCGCCTCCTGGGGGGTCTTGGCCGATCCTTCATCATCCTGCACCGAGCATGCAGGCTATCCGGGAGCTTATGACCGGTCTGATAAGATCGACACTGCACCCTAAACCCTAATGTCCTAAAGCCTAGAATCCTAAACCCGAAACCCGTACCCTGGAACCCTCAAATTTTAAAGCCCTAAAGCCTTAAACACAAAGCCCTGAATCCTAACCCTCAAAGCCAAAACCCCTGAAGCATAATGACCGGTCTGATAAGATCGGCACTGCACCCTAAACCCTAAAGGCTTAATCGCTAGAATCCTAAACCCGAAGCCCGTACCCTGAAACCCTCAAACCCTAAAGCCCTAAACCCTAAAACCCAAAACCCTAAATCCTAATCCTCAAAGTCTAAAACCCTGAAGCCCCTGCAGGGGATGAACTAATCATAATTGTTACCCTGCAACCCTTTATTGTATATCTCGCTCTCTCATCTCAAAGTACCTCTGGCATATTTCAGGGCCCAGAGCCCCCAAGCTCCGACAAGCTTGAATTGGCAAGGTTTCGATAGACTTGCACCCCGGTTGTATGAATGCCCCGGCACCCTCCAGGGTCTAAACGCTCACCCCAAATCTCTCTCGACCTTAAGCTTTGATTCATTACACCTCTGATCTTATCACCCAAACCTTAATTGAATCCCTGCACCCTAATGCCCTCGATCGTTGCCTATACACAAAAACCATTGAGCCCCTGCATCCCAAACCCTTGAGTGCCTATGCCCTGGTACAGCCAAACTCTCAAGAAGCCCATGTCATACATAATAACCCAGCCTATATAAATCCAAGGCATGAAGTCGACCGAGCCACTGCACGATGTGGGACATGCACCGATTGGAGGCGCTGAACTATAAATATTTCAAAGGATCGATAATTAGGGTGGGGTTCCATAATAAAGGGTGTAGGGTTTATGGTCTAACATTTCGGAAAATTTGGGGCACCTGATTTACGGATGTCTATAAGAAGGATCCCACTATTTAGGGTACTATGCTCCCCTATTCTGGGAAATCCCCACATGGACTCGGAAGCCTGAGCCAGAACCCCTATATATATATAATATATTGTTCACGAATTTAATACCACATGCCGCAAGAACGTCTCGTGGTTTCCAATTAACAGATCACACCGCAGCACATGCATGCCAATGGCCAATCTCTGGAGCCATGATGGACATAGTGTATAGTCAGAGATAGCACTGTTGGCATTCACGACTACGTCGATTCTGGGGTACACTTCTCGATTTGTGGATCTTCATCTCACACATGTTAGGAATGGCTTCCAAGTGCTACTTCCTCGGGAACTACACACCTAGCAGGATATCGGTTTCCACTAGGCCACTCCTTGGAAAAGACTGCATTGTCCATGTGGTAGTTTGTGTTGATCTAGACACCTTGGGGATGGCTTCTAAGTGTTATTTCCTCTGAAAGTATACAACAGCAGGATATCAGTTTTCGCTGGGCAATTCCTAGGACCCAGACAGCATTGTCAATGTGCTACTTCGTGGTGATCTACACATGTTCGGGATGGTTTCCAAGTGTTACTTCCTGAGAAAGTATACAGCAGCAGGACATCGGTTTTCACTAGGCAATTCCTAGGACCCAGACAGCATTGTCAATGTGCTAGTTTGTGGTGATCTACACATGTTCGGGATGGCTTCCAAGTGTTACTTCCTGAGAAAGTATACAGCAGCAGGACATCGGTTTTCACTAGGCAAGACCTATCTTATAGGACCCAGACAGCACCGTACACACGTTATTGGGGATGGCATGGATCGAACATGCATGGTAGTTTCCTAGAAAATATATATATATATATATATATATATATATATATATATATATATTATATATATATATGTATATATATATATATATATATATATATATATATATATATAGCCGCGGCATTTCGGTTTCCACTACTAGGGAACAAGTATATATAAGGACCGTGCCAGCTTAGATTAATAATGAGGATCTATACATGCATGCATGCAATATACCGCAGTAGGATACCGAGTCTCACCAGGCAATATATACCCAGACAGCGTTGCTAGTTTCTACTGCATGCCACAGTCCGCCCCAAGAAGGATCTCGATATCTCGTGCTTTCCAAACAAATTTGTATACACATCGCGACTGTATTATTAAATTACTGTTATGGGCGTATTGGTACACTTCGTCTCGATTTGGCTCTGGGTTTAGGGTTTCGTCCTTCTAGCGGGATGTTCGCTTAGGAAGTGTGTTTTGAGGGGAATGCTTAAGCGGGGTTATATTTAAGGCTCCGACATATCGACGATCGATGATCAGAATAGCTCTTGCACATGCACACATTTTTCGGGATGGGTCGGGCTGGTATATACTGGGGAGAGTAACTTTAATTATGGATTAGCTAGGGTTCCCTGGTTCGAACTATACAGTGACCACAAATATGGAAATTGACGTACATGCACACGTTGTTCGGGATGGCTTGGATCAGGGCGGTAGCTATTGGATATGCAAAGCGAACGTAGATTGATCCACGTTACAAGGATATACCTATAAACATAACCTCGCAGGCATATATATACAGGTATTATAATATTAACAAAACTTAAATTATATATGCGATCGCTAAAGATGGACATGATGTGGACCCATTAAAGCCTCAACCTTATACACCCACGGGCCTTGCGGGGCGAAGACTTCTGGCGCACACGCCTCTCGATTGGCGCCGGATCAGCCTTGCGCTTCGTCTTTGGCTCCTCCGTGTCCTTTGCCTTTGGCTTCTCCGTGTCCTTTGGCTTTGGCTTCTCGTTCTTCGGCTTTGGCTCCTCCGTGTCCTTAGGCTTTAGCTTCTCCGTATCCTTCGGCTTTGGCTTCTCGATCTTCGGCTTTGGATCCTCCGTCTCCTTGGGCTTTGGCTTCTCCGTGTCCTTCGGCTTTGGCTTGTCGTCCTTGGGCTTTGGCTTGTCCGTCTCCTTGGGCTTTGGCTTCTCCGTGTCGTTCGGCTTTGGCTTCTCGTCCTTGGGCTTTGGCTTCTCCGAGTCCTTGGGCTGTGGCTTCTCGTCCTTCGACTTTGACTTCTCCGTGTCCTTGGGCTTTGGCTTCTCGTCCTTCGGCTTTGGCTTCTCGTCCTTGGGCTTTGGCTTCTCCGTCTCCTTGGGCTTTGGCTTCTCCGTGTCCTTCGGCTTCGGCTTCTCGTCCTTGGTCTTTGGCTTCTCCGAGTCCTGTGGCTTTGGCTTCTCCGTGTCCTTCGGCTTAGACTTCTCCGTGTCCTTGGGCTTCGGCTTCTCGTCCTTCGGCTTTGGCTTCTCCGAGTCCTTGGGCTCTGGCTTCTCCGAGTCCTTGGGCTTTGGCTTCTCCGTGTCCTTGGGCTTTGGCTTCTCCGAGTCCTTGGGCTTTGGCTTCTCCGAGTCCTTGGGCTTTGGCTTCTCCGTCTCCTTGGGCTTTGGCTTCTCCGTGTCCTTCGGCTTTGGCTTCTCCGTGTCCTTCGGCTTTGGCTTCTCGTCCTTGGGCTTTGGCTTCTCCGAGTCCTTGGGCTGTGGCTTCTCGTCCTTCGGCTTTGACTTCTCCGTGTCCTTGGGCTTTGGCTTCTCGTCCTTCGGCCTTGGCTTCTCGTCCTTGGGCTCTGGCTTCTCCGAGTCCTTGGGCTTTGGCTTCTCCGTGTCCTTGGGCTTTGGCTTCTCCGTCTCCTTGGGCTTTGGCTTCTCCGAGTCCTTTGGCTTTGGCTTCTCCGTGTCCTTCGGCTTGGGTTCGTCCTTCTTTGGCTTGGGCTCCTCAGTCTTCTGCGGCCGAACCTCCTTCCATGCAGGAGGCTGTCGAGCACTACT